>CP092877.1:77445931-77487922 GCA_030710605.1 Cordylochernes scorpioides
TTTAATTGAAAAAAAAAAAACCTTTTGTCTTAATCAATACTCTAACGTAACAAAAAAATCTTTTTTTTTTTCGAAAACATGATTCGTCGCGCTATTTGATTGTAAAGAATGTAAAGCTTAAAACTAACACTTTGAAACAAATACAATGCATTTATTGTCCAATTGCGGAAGTCTTAAAAAAACAACAACATCTTTAGAACTTTAAAAGAACATTATAAAAAAACTGTATTTATTTTTTGCTACGACCTGGTGTTGTGGAAAATGCAGTGATCTGAATCTATGCAAATTAAGAAAATATATAAAGGAATTTTCTTACGATTGAAAAGCGCAGAAATACTCATTTACATAATTTCTTCTATAATATCTATCCTTTAAGAAAAAAAAAAAAGAAAGAGACGCATATTGGGGATCTGTATAAGAAATAATATTTATTTTAATGTGAAAAAATACTAAAAAAATAAATAATAATTGTAGTTGGCTTTTCTTGATAAATCAAGAAATTGGGTTGGCTAAATATCAGGAAACAGGCTAAATCAACCTTTAGTTGATTTCTGTTCCACTAGATGGCGCTCTGCCATCTAAAAGGCTTATATGAGCGTGGTCAAGATATGCTTTTTTAAAATGTATTTCAATAATGAAATCGCTACCACCATAAATTAAGTAAAAAAAAATATTAGAGTGCAATAAATTTATTAAATAAATCTATACACACAATAGCATTATGACTATTCTTGACGACCTAAAATTATTGTAAATAAATTTGTATAGATAATTGTCCCCTTCAAAGTAATCCCCATGAGATATTATACACTTGTGCCAACGGTTTTTCCAATCTTCGAAGCACTTCAAAAAATCATTTTAAAAAAATCTTTTTCAGCTCCTCCTTCGATGCCGTCTTATCTCGTCAAGCGTAGCGTAACGTCGTCCTTTCATGGGCCTCTTCAGTTTAGGGAACAAGAAAAAGTCACAGGGGGCCAGATCTGGGGAATACGGTGGCTGCGGCATCATTAGTGTGTTGTTTTTGGCCAAAAAGTCGCGCACAAGCAACGATGTGTGAGCAGGGGCGTTATCGTGGTGCAAAAGCCAATTTTTGTTCTTCCACAAATCCGGGCGTTTCTGGCGGATTGCTTCGCGCAAATTGCGCATAACTTGCAGGTAATATTCCTTATTGACCGTTCTACCCTGTGGCAAGAACTCATGATGCACCACGCCCCTGCAATCGAAGAAAACTGTCAGCAAAACTTTCACATTCGACCGAACTTGGCGCACTTTTTTCGGTCTTGGTTCGTGCGGCAGCTTCCATTGAGATGATTGAGCTTTGGTTTCCACGTCATAACCAAAACCCACGCTTCGTCACCAGTTATGACCCTCTGGAGCAAATTTGGGTCGTCGCGGACAGAGTCCAACATCTCATTAGCAATGTTCATGCGATGCTGTTTTTGGTCGCAATTGAGCAATTTTGGTACGAATTTCGCGGCGACCCGTCTCAAGCCCAAATCATTCATAAAAATCGAATGGCACGAGCCAATCGATATGTTTAGGTCCTCAGCAACTTCTCTAACGGTGATTCGACGATTGGCCAATATCATTTTCTCCACTTCATTAATTTTTTCGTCTGTTGTTGAAGTGCTCGGGCGTCCGGCACGCTCTTCGTCGTTCACATCTTCTCGGCCTTCTGAGAACATTTTGTACCACCGATAAACGTTGCTTCGGTCCAAGGTAGCTTCTCCGTATGCCACAGTCAACATTCGGAATGCATCCGCGCACTTAATTTCGTTTTTCACACAAAATTTGATACAGGTTCTTTGATCCATTTTTTTTAATAGGTAAAAATCGAAGACGATCCAAAACACCTGCAAGCACAGCAGCTGTCAACAATTAAGTGAACATTCAAAATGGCCGAGCTTGTCGGCATAAGTGAGAGACATGAGTACCAACATAAAGCCACAAAAAGATCGAAATTCGAATATACGTAACCCGCAAAAATTCAAAAGTCGCGATACCTTTTGAACACACCTTCGTACATGTATGACAGTGCAAGTGTCCATAGGGGAACATAGCGCTTTAAATTGATTTAAATAATTAAATAGCATTATTAAACCATACGTTTCAAAGGTTCTGGTTAATACATTTTAATACTTATGAAGATTATATTAATAAAAATAGTGGGAAAATATTCATTCTTTTGATAAGCACCAGTTCTTAGAAATATATATATCAATAGTATGAAATATTCTTTTAAAGTATTTTCATGTATGAACTATATGAGAATATATAATAGTATTTTAGTAATAAAAATATTCACAGCCTTCTATTTAATTACTTATTTAATTATATAATTCAATTAAAATCTCTAATTGGATAACTACCCACACACAGTAATCTCTGAATGTATTTTGAAAATTATTTTTAATGTTTAATTGGATTTTTCCCTAATGAATTTAATTATTAGTAAAGGTTATGTGTATCGATTGCCTAAATTGAAAATAAGTTTTAAAAAGAATGTGAACTAAAAAAAAAACTTCAAACAGAGTTTGCTTCAGCGCCTACAAGAGGAGAGTTCCTTTCAAGTAGGCGGAGCTCAAAGAATTTCCTCTTCTTAGAACTCACTGAATTGGATTTTTATACATTCCAATTTAGTTGTCTATTTTTTACTCAGTGTGGGTAAAATAATAGAATTAAATTCTAAATAAAGGAAAAGTTTAGAGAAAAAAGCATTATTCAATTTTTAAAAAGTTTTGTGCCTGTAAAAAATTTTATTACTTTTTATTCAATATATTGGTCAATTGGTATTTTAGAAACATTTTTGTTTAACTAGTTTATTTAATCTAACATTTACAAATAATATATCAAATAAATGAAATTTTGTTAATTTAAAGAAATATTTTAAATATACGTTATATATTTACTGAAAATATCTTTATTATATAATAAAAAGGCATATATATTGGATTTAATAAAAGATTTATTTTTCCAATATTTCGGCTGGCTGAACGCCAAAATTTATCGAGGCATTACATTTTTGTATACACAAACTCACAAACTGTGATATTATAACACTATGAGGCGCTGAGTTTGTGTATACAAAAATGTAATGCCTCGATAAAGGTTGGCGTTAAGCCAGCCGAAATATTGGCAGAATAAATCTTTTATTAAATCCAATATATGCCTTTTTATTATATAATGAATTAAATATGGATTGCTCTATTATCAAAGCGATCTTTCTTTATATTCAAGCAAAATGCCTATACTTTAAAATAGCTTAATCACTTAAAAATTACTAATTATTAATGATCAAACGACGTTTTATATTTACCGCAAATATAGATTTTCCACTTTTAAGACAACATTTTACTCTTTAATAACAACTTTTTACACTTTAATTGAGGTTACTTGAGTAATTCTAAAAATATTTTTTTTTCTAATGCTTGATTAAACCGGATATAAAAAATGTCCAAAATAGACCGATTTTAATATAAAACTGACAATATAAATGTATATAAAATCTTCTTCTTTTTTCTTATCTCCACACTTGGTGAAGTAGAATGCGTCTGCCTTTGTCATTAAGACTGGGAGCACTACTCAGTGGCAGGTCAACTTAGCTCCAAAAGAAATGGGCGCCTCTGACATGAGGAACAGACACCATGTGCAGCCACTCCTAACATGGAGTACAGACATCCTGTATCCCTGGATTAGGAGCCCTTACAGGGTACTATCAGCCGGGCCAGCTAAGCCCATGTTTTTTAGTGAGCTTGTTACTGCTCCACCTCCTCCTTTTTCATCCGGGCTTGGGACCGGCAAGGTCGGAGTTTGTATATAAAGTAAAATAACTGAAATATTTTTAAAATGGTAAATATCGATTAAAATGTTGTTATTAAAGTACAAAATGTTATATTATAGCGTAAAATGTTTTTGAAAAAATGCAAAATACAAAACAGAGCTAACTTTAAGGATTAAAAATTCAATGATATATATTTATATGGGATCAAAATATCATTTATTATATTGTTATAACACCTTGATAAAGGTTGGCGTTCAGCCAACTGAAATATTGGTAAACTAAATGATATTTTGATCCAATATATGTCTTTTTAATTAAAGATTTATCTTTGGATTGCTCTATTTTCAAAAATATATTTATATATTCTATTATTCTATTACAATTTGTTTCATAAAATATATCTTTATAATATCATATAATATATATCTATATAATTTAGATTTATTATAACCAGAACATTCTTTAGCGTATTTTGAAAGAAATATAGAGCATTATATATATTTTAAAAATTAATTAGTAATTTAAAATTCTATTTTTCACAGAATTCTTGAGTAGGCAAATATTTTTAAAGTAAATTTCTGGCGTGTTTTTGTCAGCGCACGAAATCTATTCTAATTTTAAGATTTTAAATAATTTGAGAAATTTATTATACATTTTTAATTTCTGTCTTATATGTATTTAATGAGTTTAATTTATTTTTAAGATAAATACGTTTTTAATTACGAGAGATTAATGATAAAAAACGCAAAAACTATTTTAGAAAATAGGTGTTTTTATACTTATAAATATTTTAGTAATACCCGAAAATTTTCGAATATATAAAATATTATTATGAGTGTATAAAAATGGCTACGATCTTTACATTTAATATGTAATTTTATTTTTATTACACAATTTCCTTTTTGAAAATAGAGTAATTCATAAATAGATTTTTAATTATAAAAAGGCATATATTGGATTGAAAAAATGTATCATATTTCTCAGTTGGCCGAATGCCAACCTTCTTTAAGGTACAACAACGTATTTATTTAATGTAAACAACCTTGTTAACGCTTCTCGGCCTTTTGGCTAAGATCAAAGTGAAGTATCTATAAAGAATTTAGCACCTCAGCTATCCCGATTTGGGAAAGTGGTCAGGGTCAAGTCATTCCAAAGTGCAATGGAAAGGTCTCTCCTAAGAGCACGAGAATTTTGAGATCTATAAAGAATTTACGTCTGTAGTACGTATTTGTTAAGATTGAAGACATAAAACAACAAGAAAATTTACATAGAGCCTTCACTAGAGCATGTTTGCTAATATTAAATTTGAATATACAAATGGTAAAAATCTAGGCTATGGATGGCAAAAAAAGTTCCCATGTCGGGAATCAAACCCGGGCCTCCTGGGTGAGCCAGGTATCCTAGCCACTAGACAAAGTAGGAATCTATAAAAAAATTAGCGTTTGTAGTACGTATTTGTTAAGATTGAAGACATAAAAAAACAAGAAAATTTACATAGAGCCTTCACAAGAGCATATTTGCTAATGTTAAATTTGAATGTACAAATGGTAAAACAGTCTAGGCTATGGATGGCAAAAAAAGTTCCCATGTCGGGAATCAAACCCGGGCCTCCTGGGTGAGCCAGGTATCCTAGCCACTAGACAAAGTAGGAATCTATAAAAAAATTAGCGTTTGTAGTACGTATTTGTTAAGATTGAAGACATAAAAAAACAAGAAAATTTACATAGAGCCTTCACAAGAGCATATTTGCTAATGTTAAATTTGAATATACAAATGGTAAAACAGTCTAGGCTATGGAGGGAAAAAAAGTTCCCATGTTGGGAATCGAACCCGGGCCTCATGGGTGAGAGCCAGGTATCCTAGCCACTAGACAAAGTGGGAATCAATAAATAACTTAGCGTCTGAATTACGTATTAATTCAGATTGTGTTTTGAAAGTTACACCATTAGAAGAATCGTCTGGTTTACGTGTTTAAAATCGCCTTTGTTTTTATGATTACACTAAAAGAAACATCTTTTGCTCTTAAACTTTTTTTTTAAACTTTAAATTGCGTGTTTTAAAGGTGTAAAACCTTTATATATGCACAAAATAAATACTATGCTTATTCAAGATGCCATTAATAAAATGACAAATTTTCTTATTAGAATTTTTGTTGTATATACACATAGTATATTTTAAATTTAATTAATTAATTGTTCGCGCACAGAGTATGTGTGTAAGATCACAAGTAAATAGGCGCTAACCGTTGAAATACGTTTCTCTTTGTTTACCATGTTATAAGTTTCTCATTTATATTTGTTATCTCTCTTGTAAATCAATAAATATAATGTTTGATTAATATTCTTGGAATCAGTATCTTTAAAAAGTCTAAGCAAAGTCAACAAATTGATCGCTAATAAAATAAAAATATATATTTAAAATTATATCAGTTAAAAATATTTAAAAAAATATAGACGAAATACGTTTTTTTAATTGTCTTTTTATTAATATATACGCTACAATACCTCTTTTCACATAGTACACATTTTAAAAAATCAATTAAAATTCTACTAAATAATATGTATTAAAGGTATATATATAAAAAAAAAAAACTTCAAATAAAAAATAAATAAAAAGCATTCAAAATTTCAAAAGAAATTTAAAATAATTTAAAATTTGACCACCCACATCCCTTTTCAAAATAAAAAAAAACATACGATACCTTTTATAAGCTTCTAAATCCGGGAAGTACAAAGCGCGTGGCAATTTTCTTATTCCCCTTTCAAAATTAATAGCTACCAATTCGTAATAAAAAGCACACCCGAAATAAATATAGTAATTTAAGACGTTCTTAAACGCACGAAATTATTCGATCAGGAAATCAAAGGATGCAATTTTGGAGATGAAACTAAAGAAATTAGAGGTCAAAAGATCAATAGAAGTTTAAAAAAAAAAAAAGGAGTAGTTCCTTACCGTTTAAGAAAGTGATTTATATATAATAGCTGATATATATATTTTTTATATTTTGACCAAGATTAGGGTGAATTACACCTGGAACTGACGAGGTAGGCGGGATCAATTACGGTAGATAACACTATTAGTCGTGGGGGAAGGGGGGAGGGGGGGGGGGGGGGGGGAGATAGGCGGAGCTTTAGGCGCCATCATACGCACAGATGGGTAACGGTAGCGAACGTCGCAACGCGCGGGAACGCAGACGAGTTCGTCGAGTGAATGAAGGCTTTGAAGCCTTAAGACAATGTGTTCCTTTAGCCCAAAGAAAACTCAGCAAAGTAGAAACCCTACGTTCTGCAATAGAATACATCAAATTCTTACAAGATCTTGCCATCTTACAATCTACTAAAGCAGAAGATTGTGATTCATCTTGTCAAACGATACCACCTACTTCATCGGCTGCTGATTTGGATTCTAAAACTTTTCAGGATATTTTTACTTTGTTATGTTCCTAAGGTAAGAATTATAATTATTTTGTAAATATATTGTGTATTTATGTTGAACGTATAATTTCAACAACTTTTAAAAATATATATAATTCTCGTTTGTTTTATTTTTTATTCATGTAAATAATAGTTCAATTTTTTATTATTACAAACGTGTTTTATATCAAATACAAAATTAAGATGTTTATAATCACAATATTGTTTTCCTCAAATTAAAATATTAAAAATATATTTAGTAAATATCAGAAACGTCACCAAATGAAACCGAAAAGGCGTGAATTTATAGGCATAAATATATATAATTTTTTTGTAAAAAATGTTTCTAAAACAAATGGTTTGAAGTTTTTAAATGTACACATTTTAATTTTTGATATTAAATATTGAATGTAAATAATTTTAATATTTTATTTTTATAAGTCAATATTTTGTTTTAAACATGATAAAATTTAAAAGTATTCAAATAATTAATATCTGAAAATATTTTGTTATATAATAACTTTCCTTTTGATATATTTTATTTAAACTAATTAACAAGCATATTTTTACACCTTAATTATATTCAGATATAGAACTTTCCTTATCTCTCTTTTAGTAAACAAATAAACAATTACGGTAACCTATAAAATAACATAAATGGTTTATGCTTCGAGAAGTTTTAAAATATTTTGGCTAGATTTGTAATAATTCATATAATAATTCAAAACTTTCTACAAAATCTGGATATCTAATGTTTTCATGCGTTGAATAATGTAACTAACTTATGTAAATAAACTTTTCTACTTGTTTGTCGCAAGTATCCCTCGCGGGATATAGCGCTTTGGAAATAAAATAATTGAAAAATTGTAAAAAATAATTGTAATTGTATAAGATAAAATTACATTAAATTTATTGAAATAATATAATTTTGATAACCTTAATATTTTTCAAAATCCAAAATTACATATAATTTCAAATAATAGCCAACTTCAAATTTTAATTATTTATGTATGATTTTGTATATATTTATACTATTATTAAAAATATATAATACATATCATTTTTTATTTTGTATAAATATCATAAAAATAATATTACCTATATATATTTACCATTAAAAAGTTGTTGACACACATTAAAAATGTTATAATACTTTGATAAAGGTTGGCCTTCAGCTAACTGAAATATTGGTAAAATAAATGGTATTTTGATCCAATATATGCATTTTTATTTAAAGATTTATTTATGGATTGCCTTATTTTCAAAACGATATTTTACCATGTATTAGAATTTTATCAAAATGAAAAAAATATATTTTGTATATATAGTATGTACATATATTTCTCTAAATATTAATATTTAGAAATTTTGTTTAAAATGTTTATATTAAAATCTTAAAAAAAAAAAAAAAATGTGTGTTCTTTTTTTTTAATGATAAACAGAGTTTCGAAAATAAAGAACATTATATAAAGAAAATTAAAACTCTATCCACTTTGTCTGAACAAAATAAATTTGCTTGAAATGCGTGGTAAATGTTTTTAAGGCTTAAGTGGTTTTCCTCGAATTTTCCACTTTGTTAATTTTGTTTACATTTTCAGAGATTTTCAAGATGTTGTGGTAAAATATTCTGTCACTGAGGTTAGGTAAGTACATTTATTTAAAATACATATTTTAATTAATATCTTTTTTTTTAAAAAACAATTAAAACAAAAAAATTAACAAAACAATTAAAAACAATTTAATAATAAAATTTTAATAATATATTCAGAGAGATTAGAGATATTAAAATTATTTCATTTTATAACACACCAAACGATAATTTGAATAATTTTACAATTTAAATCTTGAAAGCAAAAATAAGAGAAAAGAGCAAAATTTATCATTTTGAGAGAGGGTATAATATTGTAAAAAAAAACTACATTTAAACCTGTCTTGCGCGTTTGATTTTTTTTCGATTAAAAACCGTACTCTCAAGAGAGGTTCATATCATTAAAAAAACCTTTTAGATAATAAGGACCCTACCGCCTTTGCTATTCACTGATTTGATAAAAAAAATCATCCTTCCACCCTATAGAAAACAACAAGTTATCTTAAAATAGCAAACTACATAGGGAGAATTGACTGCATACATAAAATTTACATGTTGAACATGTTTATTTAAGAGTTTAAGATTTTTAAAAATGCAAATATTTTCTAAAATATTACGCATTAACAAAAACTTTCAGAAATTAAAAATTATACATAAATATGTAAAATAGCATATGATTATAAACAAAACATATAGATATAATAAAAAGGATGGTCAAAAAGATATTGTTGTTTATGTTGTTCTTGTGTCTATTTGATCACGCAGAATGCAACTGAACTAAGCATTTATTTATTAACCTCTATTTTTTATAACATGGTTATATATCTGAGAATGTTTACAAGTCCAGTCGGCAGTGTTGCCGGATCAATCATAACATGTTTCCTTTAAACAAAAATAAAAAAGGATTGCAGTTCTCCTAGTCTCTATAACGCAAAGGTTTTCTCACTGTTCTACCACTGCGGGTTCGCACACTAGGAGAAGTAGATGATTCTTCACCTTTCTTGGCAATGTCCTCCCTTGGATCATATGCTCTTCTGTTTTCGGAAGTGGGTCTTCCGTGATCTTGTATGTTGTCATCCATGGCTGTCCCTGCTTGAGATCCAGGAATGCTTGGACTTTGACTTGTTGGGGCAGAATCTTCTACACTGAACTTTCTCGGTCTAAGGTGAGACCTGTTCCTGCGGTATTCAGAACCACTTGGTGTTTTCACCATATATGAGCGTGGAGTTTCATGCTTTGCGGTCACTGTTGCCGGAACCCATTTTCTATGCCTTTCCTGCAACATGATGTTGTCTCCTACTCCCAAAGGTCTCAAAATTCTCTTTGGACTTCCTGCATACTTTTGTTGATGGTCTCTCAATTTTTGATAATTCTTTGTTGTGTCAAACAGTGGTTTCAACTGTTGTCGGGTGTATGTCGAAAGAGTTCTCACAGATCTTCCCATAAGCATTTGGGTCGGAGATGGCAAGTCATACTTAGGTGTGTTGTTGAACTCCATCAAAGCCAGATTGGGATCTCTTCCTGACTTCACAGCTTTAATTATCAGTCCTTTGATGGTTTGAATTGTCCTCTCAACTTGTCCATTAGATCTTGGATATTTGGGACTGGAGGTTTGGTGTTTGAATTCATATTTCTGAGCAAAATATTTGAATCCAGTAGAGTTAAAAGGGGGTCCATTATCCGAAACTAGAGTTCTTGGAATTCCATGAGTCCTGAAAATGGTTTTCAACTGCATGATGGTTTCGGTTTCTCTTTTGCTTGATAATTTCCGGATTTCAACAAACTTTGAGTGGTAATCGACAACCAAGATGGAACTGGTTCCACTCACCTCCATGAAATCTACAGCAATTTTTTCCCATGGAAATTCAGGGATTTCATGAGCTATTCTTGACTCCTCAGGATTCTTTCTTGAATATTCCTGACATGTTCTGCACTTTTCCACTTCATTTTCTACTTGTGTTATCATGCCTGGCCAGTAAAATGCTGATCTTGCTTTTTCTTTGGAAGCTGCTATGCCCTGGTGTGATGAATGAACAACCTGCAGGATTTCTTTTCGAAGAGTCGATGGCACCAAGATGCAATTTCCTTTGTAAACAATTCCGTCACTCACATGAATTTCATCTTGAAATTGCCAGTAGGGTTTTGCTTCATCACAGACCATAGTTTTATATTTCGGCCATCCATTCTTCGCATACTCTATTAGTTGTATCAAGGTGTGGTCCCCATGAGTTTCCTTTGTAGTCTCTTTATTTTTTCATCTGTGGTAACCAGCAACATGTGCACTGATTCAGTTTGACCTTCTAAATAGCTTGTGTCCACCTCATCTTTTAATGGATCTCTAGACAGATGGTCAGCTACAAACATGTTTTTCCCTGGTGTAAACTTCAAAGATATTTGAAATCTCATGAGACGTAAGACCATTCTTTGCAGTCTTGGGAAAGCTTTTCTAAAGGTTTCTTAACAATACTCAGGAGAGGTTTGTGGTCAGTTTCCACAATAACATCATTTCCCCAAATATAGTACTGGAAGCGTTCACATCCAAAGACTATAGCCAAAAGTTCTTTCTCTATCTGTGCGTATTTTCTTTGAGTTGCATTCAGGCTGAAGGACGCATACTCAATTGCTTGTCCCCCTTGCATGAGCACTGTACCAATACCATATTGGCTTGCATCAGATGAAATGGTGATTGGCTTGGTTGGGTCAAAAAATGTCAATATTGGAGCATTCGAAACCATATTCTTGAGTTTTTCAAAACAGTCATTTTCTTCGCCTCCAAATTTCCATTCACTCTTGTTGCTTATCAATTTCCTTAGAGGTGCAGTCTTGTCAGACAGATTAGGAATGAATTTGCCAAGGTACGTTACCATACCTAAGAATCTTTGGACTTCAGTCTTGTTCTCAGGTCTTTTCAACTTTTGTATTGCCTCTGCTCTTGAAGCTTGAATGGCTATTCCATCTCGACTGATTATATGGCCTAAGAAATTTACTTTGTCGACAGCTATCTGCTGCTTCTTAGCATTGAGCTTGACATTATTTTCTTCCAACCTTCGAAGAACTGTTTCAAGGTTTCGGTTGTGCTCTTCCATTGTGTTTCCATAGATCAAGATGTCATCCATATAGCAAGCAGTTCCCTGGAGACCTGAAAGGATATTGTTTATGCATCGTTGGAATACCTCCGATGCACTGTTCAATCCATAGGGAAGTCGCTTGAACCGGAATCTTCCAAAGGGAGTCGCAATGGTGCACAGGTTGGTGCTTTCTTTGTCTAATGGGACTTGCCAGAAAGCTGATGATGCATCAAATACAGAGAAAACTGTAGCACCTTTCAGTTCAGAAAATATTGTTTCAGCTGTTGGCAGAATATAGCGCTCTCTCTGAACATATTTGTTCAGTTCCCTGGGGTCCATGCAAATTCTGACATCTCCAGAAGGTTTTTGTACCACTACAATAGGGTGTGTCCATTCGCTTGGTTCTTCAACTTTTTCAATAATGTTAAGTTTTTCCATCCGTTCCAATTCTGCTTTAACTTTTTCTCTAATGGAAAAAGGAATTTTTCTGCTTGGAGCAATAACTGGAGTTGCATTTTCTTTTAGTCTAATCTTGTGTTCAATTGGCAGTCTTCCTATGCCTTCAAATATATTTTTGTGCCTGTTCAAAATTTCTTTTGCTGAATTGTTTTGCTCTGTTTGGACAGCATCACATTTCTTAATTAGTGAAAGCTTTTCAATAGCTTCTATTCCTAAAATTGGTTGATAGTATCCATCAGCAATGAAAAATTCTAGACTTTCCGTCTTATTTTTAGTTTTGCAATTTAGTGTGGCAATTCCTTTTATCTTGATTTCATGTCCTGTATATGATGTTAGCTTTCGGTTAGTCTGAAATATTTCCAAACCTTTCATTTGTCTGGTGAATGTGTATGGCAAAACATTTACTTCTGCTCCAGAGTCCAACTTGAAACATATTTCCTTTCCATTCACTATGATGGATTTTTTCCATTCCAAAGTATGGACTACTTTTGCTTCATGTATTGACCATACAGTTTCTTCTGTTTCATCATTCAGACTTCTGATAGCTGAACTTTTACAGAAAGCTGCAAAATGATTCATCTTTTTGCATTTGGAGCATCTTTTACCCCATGCAGGACAATTTTTTGCTCTGTGGGACTTTCCACACCTTTGGCATTTGAATTCTTTTTCAGATTCTTGATTTTGTTTTGGACTGTGTTTCTTTTCATATTTTCTTATTTGACAAATGTTCTGGTTGTTCTGCATGATCTTGATCTGTTGCTTGCTTATTTCATCTGTTTTGCACATTTCAATGGCTTTTAGAAGAGTTAAATTGGGCTCTCTTAAGAGGCGTTCCTGCAAAGCCTTGTCTTGTATTCCATACACAATGCGATCCCTAATTAAACTATCCCACCGCTGCCACCATGTTGTTTATGTTGTTCTTGTGTCTATTTGATCACGCAGAATGCAACTGAACTAAGCATTTATTTATTAACCTCTATTTTTTTATAACATGGTTATATATCTGAGAATGTTTACAAGTCCAGTCGGCAGTGTTGCCGGATCAATCATAACAGATATATTAGAATTAACTATGTTGAAAATTAGTTGAAATTCTCTACACACAAAAATTGTCACACGTGAAAACGTAAAGCTAAAAAAATAAATATTAAAGAGAATAAAATGGATAACTTCATAACACAAGTATCTATAAAATGACATTTGAATACTATCCCGCATGTGTTTCTTTTCAACGAAAAATCAAAGTTTATTTCAAGGAGAAATAACGATTATTTCTAACCTTTTGGATTAGAGGTTAGAAATAATCGTTATTTCTCCTTGAAATATATTTTGATTTTTCGTTGAAAAGAAACACATGCGGGATAGTATTCAAATGTCGTTTTACAATCAAAGCCCCATTATATTATACAAGTATCTATCTGGATATCAATGAACAACAGATGTTAAGATTAAACAAATGCTACAGGTTTCCGGAGATCAGTTTTTTTTATCTTTATTAAACGTAATCTCAAGCTTTCAGACATCTCTGATCTTCTACAGAAGTACAATAAAGATAAACTCATCTCCAGAAACCATTTGTTTAATTAATATCAAGGAGATTTAAATCATATTTCTTGAAAATAAAGATACTTCTCGGCCTGTAAATCTTTTTATTACCTCGACGTTTCGACAAAAATCTTTTGTCCTCGTCAGGAGCAAACAAAAATTAAACATTTAGCAAGGCGTTAAAAATCTACCTATTTTTAACGCCTTGCTAAATGTTTAATTTTTGTTTGCTCCTGACGAGGACAAAAGATTTTTGTCGAAACGTCGAGGTAATAAAAAGATTTATTGGCCGAAGTATCTTATTTTCAAGAAATATGAATGTCGGCCAGACAGCCTCAATATTTACGATAGATTTGAATCAATTAATAAAGAAAATATAAGAGGGAAAATGTATGACAAGGTAAGTGATTACCAGATATATCCATAAGTTATAGCTAATAGATATATCTATAGAACGATATTTGAAAATTATGCGTTTCTTTTGAACGAAAACCGAAATTTATTTTAAGGAGAAATAACGATTATTTCTAACCTTAGGGATGAAGTATGAAAGGATGAATTGTGAAGAGTAATGATAAACGGAAAAATAAAAATATCCAGGGATGGGAATATCTGGACCAGTTTAACAAAATCAGAAATATTATGCAATTACCATATTTTTTAAGTCTGTATTCATTATCATTCTATGACATACGATTGGAATTGTTGATATGAAAAATCTCCATTAGAGTATTAATAAAATCAATTGTGTATGGCTCGTGTGTGTTGGCAATAAACCTTTGAAAAAATGATATATTAGATAAAATAATTTAGAAAAATCAAATTATTACAAAAAAAAAAAAAAATTATAAATATACCATTTTATTTTAAAAAGTGATATACTTCCAATTTAACGATTTTTTTAGATTGCGTAGTCTATGGTCAAAATAAAATAAAGAAAATTCATTGAAGCCTTTTACAAAGAAAAGAACAAAATTCTCAGTTACTTCTACGATTTCTTTTGTCACTAATTGACCAATCAGCTTTAATGATATCTTTACGAACTGTGTTCTATTAGAAAAAAAAAACTTGTTTAATCTTTTAACTATTGCCGATATACTTTTTTATTTTGATTTTTCTTATATAATATTTTAATATTTCTTTAGTTATAACGTTTAATTGTAAAATTATAAAATATTACCTATATAGGTTTGGCACTTTAAAGACATTTTACCTTTTAAAAACAAATTTTTACACTTTAAGGGGAACATTTTGTTATTAAAAACAAAATGTTCCCCTTTTATGGGATTTTCCTCTTAATAACAACATTTGACACTTTAATAATAACGTTTTATATTTAATAACACCTTTTTACACCTCAATAACAATATTTTTATTTTTTAATCGCTAATTTTCAATTTTATTTGAAAATGTAAATATTTTGTTAGCTATAGAATTAGTTTTAAATATGAAATACCTTTATATTAATTAGAACTTTCTATTTAAAACATATTTATATCCGTTTTAATGAAGCAATAAAACTAGTGCTGTGTCTCCCTCTTTCACAATATAAAGAATATTTATCAGGGTTAAACAACATATCTATTTAGTTATTTATATAAAAGGATGTACCTGGATCTGTAAAGAAAAAAAAAACATTTTTTTCTCAAAATATTTCGAGAGATTGCTACCTCTTTATCAATTTATTGTACAAAAAAAGAATTGTTTTTTTTTATTTACAGATCCAGGTACGCCCTTTTATATAAACTTAATTGATGGATCGCTTTTTGACTTAAACTATTTAGTTCTGTTATATGTACATATTTACGTATTTATTTTGGAGATTTTCTTTAATAAAGATTGGCGTTTTCTCAAGAAAAAATAATATTGTTAGTGATATATAGCTAGCAATAAATATGTATATATATATATGTTTCTATGAAAATGTTAATCTGCAAGACGCAGGTTATCATCATCTTTGTTTTGTTGTTGTCACTTTTTGGCGTTTCGCAAAACAACAAAAATGCTGTATCAGACTTTACTAAGACAATAAAGATTTGCTACAAAATAAAAGTGTACTAAGATGCTGCATTTGGCGACGAGGATATAAGAGTAAGTACCCTCGAATTTTGAAGTAAATATTTTAGAAATTATCTTTGATTTTGCATATAATTGAAAGTTATTTTAAAAGACTAAAATTGCAAAGTTTTAGGATGCAAATTTAAAAAAAAAAAGTGGAATAAAATGGCTAGTTACCAATTTAAGGAATATAATGAAGAAACTGAAACTTTTGAAACGTTTTATGAACGATTGGAACAGTTTCTCATATTGGAGGAGGCAGGGGATGAGAAGAAAAAGGCTTATCTCCTAACCCTCATGGGAAGTAAAACCTATGGTGTTTTGAAGAATTTGTGCAGTCCTATTCTACCTAAAAATAAAACTTTTGATGACCTAATAGATATCTTGAAAAGGCACTTCTCTCCAAAGCGCTCAATTATAGTAGAGAGGTTCATTTTTTTTAAAAGAATGCAATTAAAGGAAGAAAGCATCTCGGACTACTTGGTGGAAATTAAGCGTTTGGCTTCCTCATGCAACTTTGGAAATTTTCTGGAGGATTCTTTACGTGATAAAATGGTTTGTGGGTTATATAATGCCAAAATACAAAATAGAATTTTGTCGGAGGGTGACATTTCTTTAGCTAAAGTAATTGAGATAGCATTATCTATGGAAGCGGCTGAGAAAAATACAAAATTATTCCATTTGGAGCAGGGTGAAGATTGTGTAGATAAGTTGAGGATTGAACGCAAGGTTGAATCAAATTTCCAGAATGGCAAATGTAAACATTGTGGTAAACCGCACAAAGAACCATGTAGATTTAAGGAGGCGATATGCTTTAAGTGTAATAAAAAAGGACACATTGCCTCAATATGTTGGAGCAGTAGAAGAAATCTAAGGCAACATCAGAATCAGCCGGGAAATATACATCAGATAGGAGACCAAGAAGAGGAGGAAGAGTATGTCCAGAAAATTATAAGCGTGACGATACCTGAGTATAAAATTAATTTTGCCTCAAGTGACCCTCCCTATCTGATGGAGTTAAAAGTAGAAGGAAACTTTATTAAATTTGAAATGGATACGGGTAGTGGTCTAACACTGATATCAGAAAAGGATTTTAAAAATAGTCTTCAACACTTGAAATTGGAAAAAGCGAGTATTATTGTAAGAACTTATGATGGTACCGTGGTACCCATTCTGGGTAAAATCAATGTCAAAGTGGAGTGTCAAGATATTACTTACAAACTTAGAGCGTTGGTGGTGAAAGGAGAAAAGAGGGCGTTGATGGGAAGAGAATGGATAAATAGATTGAAATTGGGCTGTTTCGCGGTAAAACATATGCCTGTGGAAATTACCATTGAGGAAATTTTGAAGGAAAATCAAGCCTTATTTGTGGAGACAACTGAACCAATAAAAGGTTTCACATTTTCAGTAAACATGTGTGATGTGAATCCAATTTTCCATAAGGCTCGTCCGGTGCCTTTCGCCATTAGGCCAGCAGTTACTGAAGCATTAGACAAAATGGTGGCTAAGGGTTATCTATGTGAGGTGGCGAGCAGTAAATGGGCCACTCCAGTGGTTGTAGTGCCGAAGAAAAATAAAGAGATCAGAATTTGCTGCGACTTCAAGGTAACTCTAAATAAATATTTGGACACTGCGGCCTATCCCCTTCCCACACAGCAAGATTTATTCTCCACATTGGCCAAGGGAAAATACTTTTCTAAATTGGACTTGAGGAACGCTTATCTGCAATTAGAGGTGGACCCAGGCACCCGACCGTTACTAACGATAAATACTCATAAAGGGCTGTTCAGGTTTAAGAGAATGCCATTTGGATTGGCAAATGCGCCCAGTTATTTTCAATCTGTAATGGATAGGGTTTTGTCGGGTATAGGAGGCGTAATTTGTTATATTGATGATGTCCTTATAGCCACAGCATCAATTGAAGAACATCTGGCGTTGTTGAAGACTATATTTGCTCGCTTGGCGAAGTATAATATCAAACTAAAGAAAGAAAAATGCCTATTTTTGCAAAAAGAAATTGAATATTTAGGACATCTTGTCACGGGAGAGGGCATCAGACCTTTAGATCATAAGGTACAAGCAATACAGAAGGCCAAAATGCCTACGAATATCTCTGAATTAAGGTCATTTCTGGGTTTAGTTAACTTTTATGGGAAGTTCATACCCAATTTGCCAGAGCTTTTGAAGCCTCTTCATGAGCTTCTTCACAAAAAACGTCCTTGGGTTTGGACAAAGGAATGTGGAGAGGCCATTGACAAGTGCAAGAACAGCATTACCTCTGAGAGGGTGCTAGTCCCATATGATACGACTTTGCCATTGTGTTTGGCCACTGATGCATCGCAGATTGGAGTGGGCGCTGTGTTGTCACATATTATAGAAGGCCAGGAGAGACCGATTATGTTTGCCTCACGGACTTTATCGGAAGCAGAACAAAATTATTCTCAGATTGAGAAGGAGGCTCTAGCCATTATATATGGAGTTACCAAGTTTCATCAATTTATTTATGGAAGAAAATTTATTCTTATTACAGACCATAAGCCATTGGTGACCATTTTGGGCCCAAGATCAGGAATCCCCACCTTATCTACTTCAAGATTGCAGCGTTGGGCGCTTATTTTGTCAGCTTATACTTACGATATTAAATTTCGAAGAACTCAAGACCATGGGAATGCAGATCTTCTGTCACGTTTTCCTGTGGGCTGTGAAGAAATTCCAAGATTGAATAATGTCTATGCTTTATCCTTTGTGGAAGAATTGCCGATCACAGCAGAGGAAATTGCCACGGAAACTGAAAAAGACGAAGTGCTCTCATTGGCCAAATTTTATACTCAGCAAGGCTGGCCTGAAAAGGTGGCTGATCACCTCAGACCTTATTTTCAAAGGAAACTTGAGCTATCTGTAGATGGGGAGTGTTTGGTTTGGGGAATGAGAGTTGTCATTCCACCATCTCTCAGAATAAAAATGTTGAACTGTCTTCATGAGACTCATTCCGGTATGAACAAAATGAAGGCTGTAGCAAGATCACATTTTTGGTGGCCTAATCTAGATACCCAAATCGAGTTTTTGGTAAATAAGTGCAGAAGCTGTCAGCAATCCCAGGATGGGCCAAATAAAGGAAAATGGCAACCCTGGAAATGGTCAACCAGACCTTGGCAAAGAATTCACATTGATTTTGCAAATAAGGAAAACATTAATTTATTAATAGTAGTAGATAGTCATTCAAAGTGGATCGAAGCCATCCCAATGAGAGAGACCACCACACGCAAAACCATTGAGCAACTACGGCGACTTTTTTCTTCCTATGGGTTACCGGAGGAACTTGTATCTGATAATGGACCTCAGTTTACTGGGAGTGAAATGAAAGGTTTTCTGGAAGGAAATGGAATTAAACAAACATTGATCCCGGCGTACCACCCGCAAAGTAATGGCTTGGCTGAAAGAGCGGTTAGAACAATTAAGACTGCCCTGGATAAAAATAAAAGGAAAATTGGGGACACCATTCAAGACACCTTGTCAAAAGTTCTTCTGGCATATCGAAGCACCCCGCATGTGACAACGGGAAAGACTCCATCAGAGCTCTTTATTGGGCGTGCGCTTCGAACCAGAGTGTCGTTGATACATCCCAGCTTGGCATCTAGAGTTAGGGACCAGCAAGCCAGGCAAATGAAGTATGATCGGCGAACCCATTTGGAAGAATTCCAGATAGATGATTTAGTGTGGTGTAAAAACTTTAGAGGTGGTGATAAATGGATCCCAGGAAAAATTGTGGGCAAGAAGGGAACTAGAGTCTACACCATTTTGATCCACGGACAGGTAAAGGCCTATCACAGGGATCAAATTAGAAAAAGGTGGAGGAATGGTGAGGAAGATGAGAGTGGAGATGGAGAGCGTCAACCCGAGCACTCAAGAGGAGCAGGTCCCAATGCCATAATCTCGGAGGTTGTACGAGACAGAGGTTATGTGGAGTCGATGTCGCCAGGACTAACTAGCCAGCGGTCGGATCAAGATTCAGAGGTTCAGAGTGATACAGACGATGGAAAGTCATTGGAGCCTCTTCCCTCGCTGGACCCCGAGGCCTTGAAAGAGGAGGGTCCTGTCCTAAGGCGGAACCCACCTCGAGCGAGGAGACTTCCTGTGAGATTTGAAGAGAGAAGATGGTGATATATAGCTAGCAATAAATATGTATATATATATATGTTTCTATGAAAATGTTAATCTGCAAGACGCAGGTTATCATCATCTTTGTTTTGTTGTTGTCACTTTTTGGCGTTTCGCAAAACAACAAAAATGCTGTATCAGACTTTACTAAGACAATAAAGATTTGCTACAAAATAAAAGTGTACTAAGATGCTGCAGTTAGTGTCCATCAAGTCAAATTCAACTTTCGGTAACTATATTGTGGCGAAGAAATATTTTATTATTTAATTTAATATTATTCAATGAGAAAATATATTCAACAGATTATAAAAATATATATTAATCTGTATTTGTGAAATCATCTTTAAAATATTTCTTTGCTTGCTTGCTTGCTTAAGATTCTCTAGCTGTAAATAGTTTTGCTGACTTGTTAATAATTGTCGACTGGTCGCTGTGACGTCATCAATAAATACTTTCACATCCCCAGATATACAAAGACTTAATTTTCTACGCTACAATATGTACAAATATTCTCCAATTTGATCTGTTGGTGACCACCACTGGTAGCTCATCTAGTGATCTTCTGGTAGTTTTCTTGTGATCCCTTCTAGCCAGCTCATTGCAGGTCTTTCACTCTTCCTTCAATTTTTTCCCAACATCATTTATTATAATCTACTAGACGAATGGCCCGGGCAACGCCCGGGGTTTACCCGAGTGCGAATATATTTTAAAAACGTTGACTTGGGTGAAGAGTGTTTTTTGTTGCATCATGCTGTGACTCACACGATGACCCAAGGTCAACAGGGGTGGCGCAGCAAGCTTTAGCCTATCACCGTCTGGCGGCGCTGCTTGCGAGTTATATCTATAATTCTGAAAATAACTCTAAGGATATTCAAGATATTCAAGAAATTATTTTTCGAAAACCTTTCGGGGATATACCTAATAATATCCCAGAATTTCATGGCGATTGGATGTATGGTTTTTGAATAACAGGGTTGTCTAGAGGGGGGCAGGGAGGACACGTGTTCCCTGTCAGCCAATGAGCGCGCAATCTATCCGTGAGCTTCAGACAAACAGACAAACAGACAGAATAAGGCAAATATATAAGTAGATTTGGTATCATCATATGTTCGAAGTAGGTCAGAGTATTTGTTTGCATATTTATTATTCTAAGGATATACAGTAGAACCTCCATAAGAGGACACTCTCGCTAGAGAACACCTCTCTACAAAGGACAGTTTTCATCACCTAAATTACCATGTTTACTCTTTAACAACTCTCCGATAAGAGGACACCTTTCTGTAAAGGACACTTTGGCTCTGCAACTAGTTGTCCTTTACAGGGAGGTTCTACTGTACCATCAAAATAATAATGATAAAACGCTGCCCTATATTTGTGTAAATAATTAATTTTGAATAGATCCAATTTAAAAAATATATATTTTGTTACATAAAGAAAACCAACTCTGGAGATCATCTTATTAATATTACATTCCTTTTTACATATATATATATATATATATATATGAAAAAAAAAGGCTTTTATTTTCATGTGTTAAGCGTCTTTACGCAAATTTGGCCTTAAATACCCATTTCTTGATTTATCAGGAAGTCTCTGGGACCAAAAATATTTTTGGTCGCAGTGGTTAAAGCCTACTCCAAGCTGACGAGCGCCAACAGCGCGAAACGCGTTTGTGGATGGCTTTTCTTGATTTATCAAGAAATTGGGTTGGCCAAATATAACGGAGCAAACTAAATAAACGTTTAGTTTATTTTTTCTCCACTAGATGGCGCTATGCCATTTAAAAAGCACATGGGCTCGTGGTCAGGAGAGATGCCTTCTTTATTTTTAATATATATATATATATTCAATGATGATTATGAAAGCAGAAGATAGGATGTGACGATCATCATAAGAGCATCAGCAAAGTGGTCAACAAGTCATAAAGCAATTTTCTGAATATTCCATTTTGTTGTATTTTTAATTTTAATTTATTACGTCTCCCTCTATATTTTAAGTTATAATATTGTTCCTAAAAATATTAATTAAATATTTTATAAAAAAAATATTATTTTTTTGTAGATATATTTTTAAAATAAATATTCTAGTAAATATAAAAACAAACGAGTTTTCACAATATATTAGGCTATTTTCTGACGTGATTTATATAAATGGCCACGTGCGAAATAAATGCCGCTGTATCAGGTTACCAAATTACGCTATAAAATGCAACCAAAAGAAGAATAAATAATGGATAAAATGGAAGACAATGTTACCAAACGATCGATTTTTAAGGCACGTGTTGTTTGGTCTTTTGTACAATTTCTTTTGATATGTAAATACATTATCGACTGTTTCTATTAAAACAAGGTTTAAAAAAAGAATTCTTTTAATACAAATTTTGTGCGGTTCAGAAGATATTCATGAATTCTTCTGTCCCTATCAAAGAAGTGCTATGCTATTAAAGTAGCTGAGTCAATTCTATGGCCGTTATTGCGTCTAATTTGACGGGAGAGGGGCCATTTATTATTATTATTTTTTAATAAGAAAAAATCTCCAAATTTTGGCAATAGAATTGTACCAGCCATTTCGATTGCTAAGCACATCTTGGTAGAAACAGATAATTTCAAGAATCTCTTGTGTATCTCATTATATATCAAACCTGATCTCGATTGACGAATGTCATTAGCTCGAAACCACGGTCTTCAAGTTGGACGTTCTGAATTTTTCTGAAACTGGTGTTGTGACTTTGACACAGACCCGAGTCCGATAGATTGTAGAGATGGTCAACAGATGGAGCATAATATTCACTTCCTTTTTGACGGGGAAGGTGACCTTTCTTTTTATAGAGTTTTCGGGACTTATGGGCCACCCTGTATATAAATATATATTTACTTTTCAAATGTGCGCAAATAAATTAAACGACTTCAAATATAAATTAAACCATTTATAAAATACATGTTGGATAAATTTTTTCGACTATTTAAACATTTAAAAATATTCACTACCGCCATATTTGCATATAAATGTAAATTTTATCAAAAGAATCTTGGTTCTTGAATGAGATGCTTATTTAAACTGGCACGATATTTTTAATGGAATTTTTAATAAAGGTCTATATATACACTCTCGCTCTTTTTAGGTATACGGTGTTTAATAGAATATTTTAATAAATATAACACTGTGTGAATAAATATTATTTGAATATTTACTATATACATGCAAACAGAAGCATCATACAGTTAGCATTTTCTTCCAAAAGATCATTACAATTTTGACATTGTGGTTACTAAAAAGTGATGACATACTTGTTCAAGAAGCTCAGATGAAAATCAGCAAACATCCTATTAAAATATCAAAATTTAATTTTAAAATGTTTTATTTTTTAAAAATATTTATATATATGTTATATTAAAATATATTTTATTTAAAATTGTTATATTAAAGTATTATTTTATTTAAAATTATATTTCATAGATAAAATAATCTGCTAAATCGACCGCCAGAGGTCATTCTTCCCCTATAAAAACTCGTTGTTGTTCTTCCCCGTTGGCCGGCTCAAACCTTTTGTACATTATGTAAATAAGCTTTCATTTTTTTTTGACGTGACAACGTCTTAAATTAGGTTGCGGCTGGGAGTCACTTATGAAAAAGTGTAACGCCCGGTAACGTTACGATGAGTCATCGAACGAGAGTGCTGCGCGCGCAGCGCTAGAGAATTAGGCGCATTGAACCGGCGCATGCTTGTCTCTGTCTTTGTCTTTCTCGAACGTTCTTGGCGTTGGAAAAACAAGAAAGCGTCATAATACAAGTTCACACGTGTGGTTAAAGTATCGTCAGCTGTGTCTGTAGTGAAAATGTGGAGTGCTTAGATTCGTCATTTACAACAACTACAACAATAAAGGTAAATAATTGTACACTGATATTTCATTATCGTAAACTATGATTGATTGATTAATTGTTAGATTGACACAAAAGTTGAGAAACTGAGTTTATAGGTTATGTCATACTATTGATAAATGTTGATAGTGTTAAGTAAATTATTAGTTTAAAATTAATTAATTAATTAATTATTATTTTACAAATTTTAAATAGTTTCAAATTTATTTAGCAAAAATTTGAACCTTCGATCTGAATAAATGTTTTGATTTTCGAATTGATTCTTTAAAATTACAAATATTAAGAAAAAGTGGCAGATATAAGAAAACTTTATTTAAACTGTGTTGAGCAAGAATTTTAACATCTAATATAAGTAAATGTTTTAATTTTCAACTTCATCATTTACAATTACAAATTTTATTTAATTTCAAATTTATTTAGCAAAAATTTGAACCTTCGATCTGAATAAGTGTTTTGATTTTCAAATACCAACGCGGCTGGTGGAGTGGCGATCTATCGTAAATTATCATCGACATCTACGGCGGAAGTGTTCCAAGTTGCGATTACAGACGTAACTCGTGTCATTAAAACCAAGGGTAACATGTGCATGACTGAAGTTACTTGCTTCGCCGCTAATACTAGCTTCAAGTTTATACTCGGTGCTGTATATATTCATCCAGGAGCTAGTATGCAGGATATTGGAATGTTACTATGGCAAGGACTCGGTCCGTACATTCACAACAGCCAGTACGTGCCACCGTTCGTGCAAGTTGATTCTAGTATACCGATTCTTCTGTGTGGTGATTTTAACAAAAACGTAAAGCCTGACAACTCGTTTCTTAAATTCATGAAAAATACGTATAATCTTGATTGCGTATCAAACGTTTCTAAGTCAACTACGTTAAAAGGAACAACTATCGACTTGACTTTCGCAAGACACATTACAGCAGAAACACTTCCTTTCATTTCATATTTCTCCTATCATCGTCCTATCCTCAACAAAATCACTCAAATAGGAATTAGTTAAGTTTTAGTTTACATGTACAATGTTTTAGTAAACAAAATATATTTCTATAGTTAAAATTTGTGCAATTCTTATTTTCATTCAATTCCTTGTTCCTATTGTGCAATTTAATTATATTCATATCAATAAATATTCTACCGTTGTCACGTAAAATCTTCGCCCGTAAAACCGACTTTACAGGCAACCATTGTTTTCATTTTTTTTTTCTTACGCCTTAAGCCAGGCAGTACTTTTACTTTTATTATGTTTTTATATATCCCATAAGCTCAATTAAAACTATTTTTTATAACTAATTTTATAATCTTTTCCACGACAGCATACCAAAAGCAAGCAAATGACCAATAATTCCTCTACAAGTAATTAATCTCAAAACAGCAAAATATCTTTAATTATATAACATATATATATATATATATATATATATATATATATATATATTAAAAATAAAGAGAGCATATCCTGACCACAAGCACATGTACTTTTTAGATGGCAAAGCATTTTTATAAAATAAATACAAATTTAACGAAGGCAAACAGCTGGACAAAACTTAAGGAAGTTTAATATTTTAAAAGCCTAAACCACTTTTTATTTACATATATAACGGCGGATTTCACATACATTTATATATATTAAGAAAAAGGCATCTCCTTATCGTGCAACTGAAAGTTGCTGATGGCTGGCGCCATCTGTCGGAATAAATATCAACTATTCTCGTTGATTTTTAATTATTCCAGAATTGGCTAAATACCCATTCTTGATTAATCAAGAAAAGCTAACCACGGACGCGTTTCGGGCTGTTGGCCCTCATCAGCGTGGTGCAAGCTGTACCTCAACAACCAAAAAATTGGTCATTAAGGCATCCTGAAATATATATATATATATATACAGACGTTCTCCTTTAAAAAAATAGTAAAAGTATATATAATAGATATAATGATAATAATGCAAAATAAAAAAATATATATATATAATGCTAAAAGCATACAAATTCCATCAGGGTAAAACCATGATAATATTTTATAATTGCAATATATAAGGGCAGTAGAAAATAATTTTATTAAAAAGAAAAATACGCGTCTAAAAAAATAGTAAAAAATTCTTATAATAATCTTTATTTTCGTAAACGTGATCGTACATAAACATAAATACTTTTTAAGAGTGGTATTTTCAACCTAAACGATCTAACCCATTAGTATAACTAAAGTGAATTTAAAAGAGGGAGTACCGTGTGGTTAGATAAAAGGTCACGAAAAAGAAATATTTCAAGTTACAGTTGATGGTATTCTATGATGGGGAAATGAGAGACCTTGTTAAGTAAATTACTTTTTTAAAAGAGGCAACATAGGGTTCGAATCTCGTTAAGGAACTTTTTTTATGTCGTCATAACCATTTCGTATAATAATTAGATGTTTATTATTCTTAGAAATATCTATAATTAACCTCTATGTAATAATTTGTCTTTATTTTTAGATCATCTGATATAAAATCCATACTATTGGCATCTTGAAAATATCTATAATACATTTATGTTTTTATTTTATTTCAATTTAAAGCGCTATGTCCCACTAGGGACACTTGCACTGTCATACATGTATGCCTTTACATTTATCTATACATATTTATACAATAATTTTAGGCCGTGAATAGAATATTATTTATTTAAGTAACCCAGGTTCCTGGAGCGTACAGAAGTCGCCAACTACCCGGGATGTCCTTCTGACCTAAGTCTTCTTGGATTTATGTACAATGCCAGTGGAAGTCCAATTAATGAGGTGTTGTGAATAGAATAGTCATATGATATTAACAATGAAAAAGAGAGAGAAAAAAAAAACAATAAAAAAGAACTTATATGTTTTGAAAATAGAGCAATCCATAAATAGATCTTCATTTAAAAAGGCATATATTGGAATATTTATGATCCAATATATGTCTTTTTAATTAAACACTAATTTGTCTTTATTTTTAGATCGTCTGAAATAAAATCTAAACTATTGGCATCTTGGAAATATTATTATTCCATTCAATGTAATAATTTGTCTTTATATTTATATCGTCTGAAATAAAATCTAAACTATTGGCATCTTGGAAATATCATTATTCCATTCAATGTAATAATTTGTCTTTATATTTATATCGTCTGAAATAAAATCTAAACTATTGGCATCTTGGAAATATCATTATTCCATTCAATGTAATAATTTGTCTTTATATTTATATCGTCTGAAATAAAATCTAAACTATTGGCATCTTGGAAATATCATTATTCCATTCAATGTAATAATTTGTCTTTATATTTATATCGTCTGAAATAAAATCTAAACTATTGGCATCTTGGAAATATCATTATTCCATTCAATGTAATAATTTGTCTTTATATTTATATCGTCTGAAATAAAATCTAAACTATTGGCATCTTGGAAATATCATTATTCCATTCAATGTAATAATTTGTCTTTATATTTATATCGTCTGAAATAAAATCTATACTATTGGCATCTTGGAAATACAGTAGAACTTGGATAATTCGAACTTCTTTAATTCGAAAACCTCTTTAATTCGAATATTTATCTTGGTCCCTAGAATTTCCTATATAAATAATGTTAAAAAATCGTGGTTAATTCGAATTATGTCTTGGATAATTCGAACTTTTACGAGTTAAAATAAGGACCTGATGCCGGTTCAAGGCGTGAAATTTTGCGAAATGACGTTGTAATATTGTAACAACGAATTTGTTATTTTATTATTATTAATTATTTTCTTAACAGAGTTATCAATTTTTATGTTTATATTTTGCTACTCTGTAAACTTCCCTCATTGCATATCTTCTATTTTATAAATTATAGTTTGTCCTTGCCTTAAATAAATTGCTGTGTCACACCGAAGTTTGTCTTTCCTAATTTTCCACGTGGCAATATCTTGCCGCAAGAGAAGTACTATATATAATAAATTTATTTTTATTGGATTTTTGAGACTCCTTATTTATCAAGAAAGCTAAAAGGAGCGAATATGTCGGCGCTTCGAACATACAAAACTTTGACGTTGGCTGAAAAAATAGCGGCGATTAAAGAAGTAGAGATGGGGATGAAAAAAATTCCGATATTGCTAAGGACTTTGGGATTCCTCGAAACACGTTGTCGACGTACTTAAAAAATAAAGAAAAAATTCTCAGGAGTGAAAGTGAGTGTGATAAAGGCCGAAAAAGGCTAAGGGAGCCGGGAAATCCTGATTTGGACAAATGTGTTTTAAAATGGTTCAAGCAAGCAAGAGATAAGAAGATTCCCGTGAGTGGTCACCTTATAAGAAGCAAAGCTGAACAATTTGCTACTGAAATGGGGAAAACCGATTTTAAGGCGAGTTCTGGGTGGCTAGATGGCTTCAAAGAACGCAACAAAATTTCGTTCAAAACCATTTGTGGAGAAAGTGGGGCCGTTAATCTACAAGTAGCCGAACAATGGAAAAATAATTTACGGGAATTGATCCAGGATAAAGACGCTAGAGACGTCTTCAATGTTGATGAAACGGGTCTTTTTTTTTAAATGCACCCCTGACAAAACGCTAGCTTTTAAGCATGAAAAATGTCACGGGGGAAAACTAAGCAAAGAGAGAGTCACTCTCCTGGTTGGTGCAAATATGGATGGATCTGAAAAGCTTCCTCTATTGATGATAGGCAAGGCAGCCAATCCACGTTGTTTCAAGAACGTCAAAACGAAGCCAGTGGACTATGCAAACAGCGCAAGAGCTTGGATGACTAGTTATCTTTTTGAGAAGTGGCTGTTGAACTTGGACAAAAAGTACACAAAAGAAAAACGAAAAGTTATTTTATTTATCGATAACTGTACTGCACACAACTCAATCCCTCCAATGGAAAATGTGGAAGTAATTTTTTTTCCTGCCAACATGACTTCGGTTATCCAGCCCATGGACAAGGGAGTCATCAAAAATCTTAAGCATTTCTACAGACGGTTTCTAGTTGAGAACATCTTGACAGGAGATTCCGAAGCCCTTAAAATCAAACTAGGGGTTCTTCAAGCCTCTCGATTGTGTAAGAAAGCTTGGGACCAATTAACGTCCGAAACGATCAAACACTGTTTTAAAAAAGCTGGTTTCGTAAAAAAGGAGGAGGATGAAGAAAATGCAGATGATATTATAGCGGAAACGATGCCTTCAGTTGACGGCTGGGAGGACGTCATTTCTAATCCTACCATCTCGTATGACGATTTCTTAAACGTGGATGCAGTATGTGGTGAGATAACCGACGCAGATATCATCGCTGAAGTGCTCAACCACAACATTGAAAAACAAGACGGCGACGAGGCATCGGGTGATGAAGACGAGTCATCAGTTGCCGGGGAAATGAACGTTCCAAGTGCGGCCGAAGCAACGAACTATATCATGCACCTTAGACGCTTTTTTGAAAGTAAAAATGACGTAAGTCCCTCTATTTTCCACTCGTTGAATATGTTAGAATCCTTTGTCCTTACTGAAAGACTTAATTCTAGAAAACAGGCTAAGATTTCTGACTTCTTTGGCAAAAATTAAATTTCAGAGTTCCAACGAAGCAGAATAATCTGTACATTTTTTAAGCAGCAATCTGCCTTTTTTTTGTACATTAATACATCAGTTTTGAAATTTTTTAATATGTATATAGTATATACATACAATTATTGCACATAATCTAAATATACGGTAAAAATGTAAATTTACAGCAACTAATGTTATTCTTAATAAAGGAATTGATCGAAATTGTGAGATTTTTATTGTTTTAAGCCTTTTTATTCAAAACATCTTTAATTCGAATTTTTGGATAATTCGAATTTTTTTATGGTCCCTTGGGGTTCGAATTATCCAAGTTCGACTGTATCATTATTCCATTCAATGTAATAATTTGTCTTTATATTTATATCGTCTGATATAAAATCTATACTATTGGCATACAATTCATGCATATATGATTTAATAGCATCTAAATTTTATTATTATATGGATAGTTTATTTTTAAAATATACGATCTTTTGGTTATATTTTTAGTTTAAAAAATGATTATTTTTGGAATTCAATTTGAATTATTAAAAATGTAATTATATAAAAAGGTGATAGCATTTAAAACTAAATATATATAATCTATACCATTTTTAACAAATATTTAATATTCGGGTAATACAAGCTATACTAAAATAAGCATTTCTAAAACTCACTAAAAGAATGTCTCAAGCATTTTTTTTCATCTATTACTACATCGTATAAATGGAACTTTTTATAGCAGAAGAAAACTTCCTAACTTCTATAAACTTTTTCCTTCTTTATTGGAAACTAAATGCTTCCAATCACATTTTTCGATATTTAAAAAAATTGTAACTTACTTGATGTTTCTCTATTAAATGTTGTTAAATATAAAACTTACTTACATTATATAAAAGTATTTTTCATCTGCTTTTTTAATTTATTTATGTTAAATAAATTTTCAAATTTTTTCAAAGTCAAAATGTATACTAAATTTAAACTCGGCTTCTATAATAAAGTTTATAATACTGCATAATATAAATATTTAAAATCTAGTTTTTTATTTGTTTCACACTAAAATATTATTAATATATATATACTAAACAATAAATAATATTAAGTTATATGCTTCTTTGATTTTTATAAAAATATTTTGATTTTAGTAACGATTATTCTTTTTTATTTTAGTAATAATATATATTTTTATATATTATAAATGTTTTCATACTCTTGAAAAAAATATTTTAAAATATTAATAACAGTATTTCAAATTCAATAACCCATATTTTAGAGTTAAACCTATTTTAAATTATGATAAAATTTTCTCGATTCCAACTTGAATTTTCAAATCGAGAAACCTTCGTTTTTATTTTTTTGGAAATTATTAAATACATTTTATTATATAAAATTTATTTACATTTAACACAAATAAGTTTTACGAAATATTTAAATAAATCGTTTTATCTATGTTATAAATAACGAACAGATTATCTTCCACACACAATTTAAATATTAAAACGATATAAAACACACCAGAAATTCACCTTTTTATTGTTATAAAAGTTATATATAGGGTCGCATCAAAACCCACGTCCTTTAATTCTTTATAAAGTTGTAGTAATTTGTGTTAAATATAAACGATTTTAAATTTTAATAAAATGGATATAAATAGTTTTTAAAAAATACGAAGGTTTTAATAATAAAAATATTTTAAATAAAATATATAGTATATGTTACTCTATATACATTTTAAAATGATTTCTTAATTATAAAATCTTTATATGTGCACAAAAAGGTCTTTATTAAAATAAAAGATATTAAAATATATACGTATCAGAGTCATCAACAATCAATTCTGTCATCGTTTGCTTTTGTGAATGGAATAAATACCCAAATATGGCCATTTCTTATAAGCATCGGTGGTTCAGTGGTAGAATGCTCGCCTGCCACGCGGGCGGCCCGGGTTCGATTCCCGGCCGATGCATTTTTTTTTTACAATTTTAAAACTCATTTATATTATTATTAAAATATACAAGTATCAGAGTCATCAATTCTGTCATCGTTTGCTTTTGTGAATGTATGTAAATAATGGATTTCATATTTTTTATTAATTTTAGTTCTGGTCTTTTTTTGTTTAAATCTCTTTTTAAAAATCGTTTAAAATGCAGACGCAATCATTAGTGAACACATATGTTTGCCTAATATTTCCATATGCTCTTTTATTTTTTTACAGAAAAATATTTACGTGCCAGTATTTTGGATTAATTTTTTTTTATAAACCTTTTTTTTTATTCTTACTGAGAAGATGGGCATCGCAGTCAGGATTCTTTACAGTCAGTCACTCAACTCAGGCAATTTCAAAGGTTAATGGGGGTTTGGTGGAAAAGCTGCCGTCTATTTAAACTATATTAATTTTGAAACAACTAAATGGATTGCAAAAAAATAATTAAATCAAATACCTAAACACTAATATAATACAATTTTTGCCATTACACACTTTTTTTTTCCTGTAGTTTATGTGTTTCTTCTGTATTGCTATTCTAGGGCACTTCTACTATTTATTATTGATGTACTTTCAGTATGAAGGATACTTCACTCGGGGGATTTCTCGGGCGAAGCCGGGTCTACATAAAATAGAAAAAGTTTATATTAAACATATATACAGATTTCACTATATGAAATATATATATATCATAAAAATAATATTATAAAATTTTATATATAATATGCTATTCTTTTTTCAACGCGCGCCTTTTTAAAAATTCTTTTGTGTTGTATTTTATTTCAAATGGTGAAATGATTGATAGTGTTATATGATCAAATTTCGCACATTTTTTAAAAATGCGAATAAAAATAATAGACTGAAATAGATAAAAATAAATAAAGGATGAATAAAATCGATCAAATCGAATTCACATAAAGCTAACAAACGGCGTCAAGTGTAATAATTCAGTGAGCGAGAAATGGAGATGGAACAAGATGTATCGTCTGCCAATTGATCAGCGATGATGAAAGGCGCGGAAATTGATTTGTTCCTTAGTGATCTGGCACCACTGTGGATATTCTGGTTATCCATCATAGAATAATATCTTTAAGTCAATTTATGAAGCACAGATATTTAAAATCTAATTGCTCTTTATAAATTTACGTTTTAAAATGATTTAAATGAAGAGATGAACGTTTGCCTTTCATAAATATTTTATAGGTATATATTTTAATCTTAATTAAGAAATATAATATACACTGCGTGACATTGAAAATGGAACACCAAGAAATAGTGGCCAGAAAATTATGCAAATTTCAGGGTAGACGCGCCTAACCGAGTTATGCAAATGATGTAAAATGCGCAGCTCTCGTGCGCACATGGAGTAAGATATAAGGGAAGGAACTTGCAGAAAGGACAGTATTCGTGTCGTTATTTCTTCAAGGAAAATCATTGTAGAAACTTTTTTCTTGTGTCAAAAGACACGTGTAATAACAGAGAATGCCAGATCATCGTAAACGGAGGCAGTTCAAGCAGACAGACGCTTTTACGAGGGGCATGGTGATCGGACTGAAAAGGGCAGGTTGGTCCATACGTCAAATCGCAGCTGATACACACCTTGGTGCGTCCACGGTGCACCGACTGTGGAGAAGATGGTTGGAACAAGGAAATGTGGCAATTTATAGGAATGCCGGTGCAACCAGAGTGACGTCAGCACGTGTGGATCGGCGTATCCTTCGACAAGCAGTGGCGGGCCCACAAGCCACTTGTACCGCCATCCTGCAACATGTGCAAGACACCCTAGATCATTCCATCTCGACCAGAACCATTTCCCGTCGATTGGTTGCTAATGGCTTGCACTCATGCCGTCCGCTAAAAAGACTGCCATTGACCCCACCGAATAGGCGCCAACGTTTGGAATGGTGCCGGGCTAGATCGACGTGGATGACGGAATGGCACAGGGTCGTGTTCTCAGATGAGTCGCGTTTCTGCTTGTCCAGTGATAGTCGCCGTGTACGCGTGTGGCGTCGACGTGGAGAAAGATCCAATCCGGCAGCAATTGTGGAACGCCCCACCGTGCGACAACGTGGGATCATGGTTTGGGGCGCAATCGCGTATGATTCCAGGTCACCTTTACTTCGTATTCAGGGCACTATGACGGCCCAACGATACGTTGATGATGTGCTGCGACCGGTGACACTCCCCTACCTTCAGGGGGTACCCAATGCCCTTTATCAGCAGGTAAACGCCCGACCGCACACTGCTCGCATTAGCCAACAAGCTCTGCAAGATGTACAGATGCTTCCCTAGCCACCGTACTCTCCTGATCTCTCACCAATCGAGCACGTCTGGGACATCATTGGACGCCGTTTGCATGCCTTGCCACAGCCGCGTTCAGAAGACGAACTGTGGCAAATGGTTGAGAGGGAATGGAGAGCCATCCCTCAGGACGCCATCCGTACTCTGATTGACTCTCTACCTAGACGTGTTGCTGCGTGCATCGCCGTCCGCGGTGGTCCTACTTGCTACTAAGCCGACGCCGTTCTCGCTCTGTATTATGACTATCATTTTGAAATAAAGATCACTTATTGTTCGTCCCTGTCTCTCTCTGTCTGCCGAGTTTCATCACTTTCTGGCCACTATTTCTTGGTGTTCCATTTTCAATGTCACGCAGTGTATATTATAGTGATTTATATTTGGAAGTCAAATATTTTTTACAAATAAGAGTATATTGATAAAATATGTGACTGTGTTAGTTTGCTTTTTATTTTCAAATATTTTTATGATTATAAAAATGTGCGGGGTTATAAAATTTGGCTATATATATTTGCATATTTATTTATTTATCAATATTCACTATTTATTATATATTTCCACCATATTGTTTTCTCTCTCTAGGGTAGCCTAGTGGACATGGCATCTGCCCGGTAAGTGGAACACTGTGGGTTCGATTCCCATACCTGAACACTTTATTTTTCCATTTATCATTCATCCTTTCATACTTCATCCCTAAGGTTAGAAGTGGACGTTATTTCTCCTTAAAATAAATTTCGAATTTTCGTTCAGAAGAAACATTTGCGGTATAATTGTCAAACTTCATTTTACAATCATAAGCCACATTATATTGTATTATAAACAAATATATACATATTTAAAATACATATATGACATATATTTTAATATTAATAAAAAGCAAAAACATTTTAAAATGTTTATATACTAAAATAAAATATATTATATAAAAAACACAACTATATTTAAAAACTATTTGAAACTAGCTATAAGAAATATCGTGTTATTGATTAAGAATATTTTTTTTCCCAAACGAACCTGTTTCTATTTACTTCACTTGACATATTGGTAGCGTTCTCGTTCTGATTGGTTGGTAGTCGAATCACGATCTCCTTAACGGCCGCAAACAAACAACTCGAGTCCTGATTGGTCAGAACGTCGTTTGGGGAAAATAATTGTTAACAAGGACGACGATGTGCCTTATTGAGGAGTTAGTCTTAGATTTTATTATTATTTTTTTGCGTATGTTAACTTCTTTGATTATTTATTTTTGTTGAAAGTGGGCAATTCTAGAATATTTTTTACAATGTAATACTCTGTTATATTTTGTATTTGTTCATTGTTGTTTATGTTAATTTACCTCTCTGCCTATATATATATTGTAACTTTGTTAGGTTAGTTTGAGTGTTGGATAGGTCAGGCCGCTGATAGGCGTGATCAGCTAGACAATTTGACAATTGAAACAAATTTTATTGACCTCTTGTCAATTATATACATTAAAAATGGAAATAAACTAAAATATAGATTATCATGCGGGGGATGTGCCCCGGCGAGTGAGCCTTCTTTCCCAGGCGATGAGCGGGTCCTCCGCGCGCGGTCAGCCCAACCTGTACGAAGTACCGGTAGATGATGGATTTGGCCGACGCCAGGATGGCCAAGTCGTCTTCTTCGAGGCCAGACCCGAAAATCCAGGCCTGCAAGTCAGGGGGTCGCCCGAGGACACTGAAGGCTTCGATGATGAGGGGCCTGATACGCCTGCAGTTCCAGTGAGCAGCTAGTGCGTATATAATTTTCTATAAGTCGGTAGACAAGTGATTAAAACCCTCGATTCCGACAGTCATGAAACGGGATCGAATCCCGCATTGGTATCTTTGTTTTAATATGTAAATAACCTTCACTTATTATTTATTATTGTAAATATCATAAAGCTAGGTTGCTCTTTTTGAGCGGTACCTAGTCAAGTTATTTTGGAATCAGCCATCACATTTAAATATTTTTCTTAAAAAATAATTAATATAGAACGAATTAAATATTATTTTTAATAGTGAAATTTAGAAAACAATTAAGCATCAATATGTTTACGAAATGGACGAATCAGATAATTGATGAATTTTCAAACAGACGATTAAATAAAAAGAAAGCATCAACAAAAATATCAACGATTGATCAAACAAATTCCAAAGAATAAATATATATCAAAGATAGACGAAGAAGAGATTATCCAGAAAAGAAAATAGAAGAATTTCCAATCAGAAGATTATTTCAAATCTTTAAAAAAATAATAATTCTCCCCATAAAACATGAACGTTAATAAATAGAGTATAGAAAATTCCAGAAAATAACAAGAAAATGTTCTGCAAGAGAAAATAAGACGTGTGGGTAACAGTGATTGGTAGGTTGAAATTAGATACGCTATTTTTCAAGCAGAATATGGGGGTATGATGAAGGTGATGTTGCCAATCAACTGATGGATAGATGAAAGCACCAGAAGTCTAAGATTTCCTCATCACAATTACTTCAGTGAATATTGGAAATTCATAGAGGCACCATCACTGAAACTATATCTGACCCCACTGTATAATTGTAATTTTTACAATCCATATATCATATCGTTTGAATTATTTTACATGTATTTCGCGTTTTGGTTGGTATTAATTTTGATATTTTTTATAATACAATTTAATGCGGCTTATGATTGTAAAACGACATTGGAAAATATCCCGCATGAGTTTTTTTTTTTAAATGAAATTTTATTTTTCCGTTTATCATTACTCTTCACAATTCATCCTTTCATACCTCATCTCTAAGGTTAGAAATAGTCGTTATTTCTCCATAAAAAAATAAATTTCGATTTTTCATTTAAAAGAAACTCATGCGGGATATTTTCCAATGTCATTTTACAATTATGTGTGAATGTTATTTAAAAGTATATTTTAAATTTATATTAGAAAAATAATATAAATAAAAAGAGATATCCTTATTACCTTAACTTCAGTAAGTATCTGAAATTTTTAAAAGATGGAGGAATTAAGTAAATACACACACATATATTAAAAACAACAACAAAAAAAAAGCATACCCTGAGCGCTCACATGAGTATTTTAGATGGCAAAATAAGCGGCCAGGAAATGCCTTTTTTATTTTTAATATCAACACCTATCCTTTTTTTATATTTAAAGAAAAAAAAATTCCCCAATATATACACATTTATTTAGTATCCTTGTGAAATTATGAATTTCCTACCCATAAATATTTAATCAAAAAGGCATATTTTGGATAAAAAAATCATTTATTTTACCAATATTTCAGTTGGCTGAACGCCAACCTTTATCAAGGTGTTACAACATTTTAAAGTTTGTCAACAACAAAACTCAGCGCCACATAACGTCAACAGCATTTAAGTTTTAAAAAATATTTTGTTATATTCAATGGGGAGAAAATATTTTGATATATCATTTACTAGAAATTGTGAATTTGTAAGAGAGAATCTTTTTTAATTTTAATATAATATCATTAAAAAAACCTGGTTATTTAATTCCTATTTACATATTGGTAAAAATTTCGATGTTTTTCTTTTGTATAAAAAATGTATTTTCATTTTTATTATGAAGACATAAAAAGCACATGGGTATATATTACACATTCTAAAATAGGGTGTAATTAAAATTATTTGAGATCTTTAAATAAATAAACATAGAAATGATTGAAAAGTGTTTATAATATGAATAAAATTATATTTTGTATAATAGAATATATATATTAACGCTATGTGGCGCTAAGTTTGTTGTTGACACACTTTAAAATGTTATAATACCTTGATAAAGGTTGGCGTTAGGCCAACTGAAATATTGGTAAAATAAATTATATTTTGATACAATATATGCCTTTTTAATTAAATATTTATCTATGGATTGCTCTATTTTCAAAACTTTAAAATGTTATAATACCTTGATAAAGGTTGGCGTTCAGCCAACTAAAATATTGGTAAAATAAATGATATTTTGATCCAATATATGCCTTTTTAATTAAATATTTATTTATGATTTGCTTTATTTTCAAAAAAATATATATATAAATAGAAAGGAATAGTAATCAAATTATTGAAACAAGAAGTGTTCTATAAAGATCAATTAATTTAAGTAGGTGAACACCATTTTGAACTTGTGTTTCACGGGTGAAATGTTAAATTGTAGAGCTTGATAGGAATTCCAATTTCTTTTCAATTTTATGCTTGAAGGGAAGTTAAAATGGAGGCAAGTTCTGGGATTTAATTCGCAGAAAGACATTCTTTGGTGTGATGAGCTCTACACACATAAAGGTTACTTAGCGAAGATTGGTAAATATTTGTATAAATTTGTTAGTGATTAATACAAATTAATTATACACTCATATATAAAACATAAGGAAATTGTATCTTTTAGTATGTATATCGGGATTCAGATAATATTTCTGAAAGATATTTGATACACTGTGGTATTTATTCAAGATACACGAGATAATCAAAATTGCCTTTGTTTAAAAAAAAAAAAAAACAGACGAGACGCGACCTTAATATTTTGAAGCAAGAAGTTGAATATTCTTTGAGTGTGAAAGCTTGTAAAAAATAGGCACTTACCCTCTATTATTAATTTGTTTTTTTTTTTGCTTTGTCGTCTGTTTTGCACAAGTTGAATCTGGTTAGAACGATGTATGTAAATTAGATGATTCTTTTGTTGCCTTAAATACGAGGTAATTAACTCGTTTCTCTCTCTATATCTAAAAATGTTTAAAGTTTAATGAATTGATTTTATAAATCTGAGAGTTGCCTTCAAAAACGATCCAACTTATTTTTTATCCTCTTAAGTTTTATCCATGAGTGTATTTTTGATGAGTAAAGATATGTTGGGGGTATTCTTGAATGTTGATGTATAGCTACATTATGATCCACACAATTGCATATATAAAAAACATCCATACCACACAATACAAAATGCAGAGCATTCTTCATACATAAATTACAATCTTACTACCTCCAATATAAACCCCATATACATAAAACAAACACATAACATCCACAAAACACCCAGCACATATTCAAAACAAACAACAATACATAGAAATATATTTAATCTTTTGCAAAAGAAAACGTTTACTATATCAATTCTAAATATCTCTTAATCATAAAATAATTGGCCTTTAATATAATAAAGTTTGATTTATATTTGAAATAGATATCGTAATACTAAAAATAAAAACGTTTTCAAATCAAATTTAATAAGTTAATCTGAAAAAAAAAATCAGAATTCACTACATTTATTAACTTTTTTTCATTTATTTATTTCATTTTAAAGCGCTATGTCCCCCTAGGGACGCTTGCGCTGTCATACATGTATTCCTCTACAATTTAAAAAATATATTTACAACAATTTTAGTCCGTAAAGAATAATCTAATATGATATTAACAAGGAGAAAGAGAGGAAATAATAATAATAATAAAAATTCTATCAAATATTTACATCAAAAAATATTTAATTATCATTAACTCATTACACACATTATATATACATTTATTAACTTTGATCTAAATCGATATTCCAATTAAAAACGTAACAACCAAAAGACAATCCGATACAACAAAATAATTCGTCTGATTTCTAGTAGCTCCTCGAGGAAAACGAAGCAGAAGATGGCCTACATTCAAGTCACGTGATCCCCACGCGCCAATTAGCTTCCACAATTAACTACCGTCTGGTCATTAATTCCTACAGCGCTTTCCTTATTCACTGGGGAGGCCATCATTTTTTATTTTTGGAAACTACTAAATTCCAGATTAATGTTCGTTAATTTTTACACCAGAATATTAATAATAGTTTATTTTAGCCTAATTGTCATACTACTTACACTCTATTATTATCATAACGTCAATTAATTTTAAATCGTTAAAGGCAAACGATTTTTTTTAGCCCATGACTGAATTTCTTAAGTCAATATAAAAGAAATTTGAAATTTCTTTGACGAAAATAAATTTAGTTATTCATATATTGTAAAATATATGTGAATATATTTATGTCATTTGTGAATATTAAAGCGTAGAAATAAAAAAAAATATATATATTTAATGCAAAAATATTAAAATATATTGGCTTGTTGAATAAAGCAGACGAAAAAAAAAAAACGCTGTCGAGAAGAAGATGATGATTATATTCCTAACATAAAATACAGTCGAACTTGGATAATTCGAACCCCAAGGGACCATAAAAAAATTCGAATTATCCAAAAATTCGAATTAAAGATGTTTTGAATAAAAAGGCTTAAAACAATAAAAATCTCACAATTTCGATCAATTCCTTTATTAAGAATAACATTAGTTGCTGTAAATTTACATTTTTACCGTATATTTAGATTATGTGCAATAATTGTATGTATATACTATATACATATTAAAAAATTTCAAAACTGATGTATTAATGTACAAAAAAAAGGCAGATTGCTGCTTAAAAAATGTACAGATTATTCTGCTTCGTTGGAACTCTGAAATTTAATTTTTGCCAAAGAAGTCAGAAATCTTAGCCTGTTTTCTAGAATTAAGTCTTTCAGTAAGGACAAAGGATTCTAACATATTCAACGAGTGGAAAATAGAGGGACTTACGTCATTTTTACTTTCAAAAAAGCGTCTAAGGTGCATGATATAGTTCGTTGCTTCGGCCGCACTTGGAACGTTCATTTCCCCGGCAACTGATGACTCGTCTTCATCACCCGATGCCTCGTCGCCGTCTTGTTTTTCAATGTTGTGGTTGAGCACTTCAGCGATGATATCTGCGTCGGTTATCTCACCACATACTGCATCCACGTTTAAGAAATCGTCATACGAGATGGTAGGATTAGAAATGACGTCCTCCCAGCCGTCAACTGAAGGCATCGTTTCCGCTATAATATCATCTGCATTTTCTTCATCCTCCTCCTTTTTTACGAAACCAGCTTTTTTAAAACAGTGTTTGATCGTTTCGGACGTTAATTGGTCCCAAGCTTTCTTACACAATCGAGAGGCTTGAAGAACCCCTAGTTTGATTTTAAGGGCTTCGGAATCTCCTGTCAAGATGTTCTCAACTAGAAACCGTCTGTAGAAATGCTTAAGATTTTTGATGACTCCCTTGTCCATGGGCTGGATAACCGAAGTCATGTTGGCAGGAAAAAAAATTACTTCCACATTTTCCATTGGAGGGATTGAGTTGTGTGCAGTACAGTTATCGATAAATAAAATAACTTTTCGTTTTTCTTTTGTGTACTTTTTGTCCAAGTTCAACAGCCACTTCTCAAAAAGATAACTAGTCATCCAAGCTCTTGCGCTGTTTGCATAGTCCACTGGCTTCGTTTTGACGTTCTTGAAACAACGTGGATTGGCTGCCTTGCCTATCATCAATAGAGGAAGCTTTTCAGATCCATCCATATTTGCACCAACCAGGAGAGTGACTCTCTCTTTGCTTAGTTTTCCCCCGTGACATTTTTCATGCTTAAAAGCTAGCGTTTTGTCAGGGGTGCATTTAAAAAAAAAGACCCGTTTCATCAACATTGAAGACGTCTCTAGCGTCTTTATCCTGGATCAATTCCCGTAAATTATTTTTCCATTGTTCGGCTACTTGTAGATTAACGGCCCCACTTTCTCCACAAATGGTTTTGAACGAAATTTTGTTGCGTTCTTTGAAGCCATCTAGCCACCCAGAACTCGCCTTAAAATCGGTTTTCCCCATTTCAGTAGCAAATTGTTCAGCTTTGCTTCTTATAAGGTGACCACTCACGGGAATCTTCTTATCTCTTGCTTGCTTGAACCATTTTAAAACACATTTGTCCAAATCAGGATTTCCCGGCTCCCTTAGCCTTTTTCGGCCTTTATCACACTCACTTTCACTCCTGAGAATTTTTTCTTTATTTTTTAAGTACGTCGACAACGTGTTTCGAGGAATCCAAAGTCCTTAGCAATATCGGAATTTTTTTCATCCCCATCTCTACTTCTTTAATCGCCGCTATTTTTTCAGCCAACGTCAAAGTTTTGTATGTTCGAAGCGCCGACATATTCGCTCCTTTTAGCTTTCTTGATAAATAAGGAGTCTCAAAAATCCAATAAAAATAAATTTATTATATATAGTACTTCTCTTGCGGCAAGATATTGCCACGTGGAAAATTAGGAAAGACAAACTTCGGTGTGACACAGCAATTTATTTAAGGCAAGGACAAACTATAATTTATAAAATAGAAGATATGCAATGAGGGAAGTTTACAGAGTAGC
>CP092877.1:78906310-78932824 GCA_030710605.1 Cordylochernes scorpioides
CCGTTAAAAAAATCGTTATTAGCTTTACTAAATCTCTCCTCTTTAGATGGAAACTAGCCGAATGACCCGGGCAACGCCCGTGTTTTACCGGATTTATTTATGCTTATGAGGTGATACAGCAGCGTATTTACAATTAGAGAGGAGACAAAAATGTAGCTGCTGTATTGTCCGTGAGGTCAAGAGACGTACGGACCTCTGTGGTGTTGATCTCTTGGCGGAACGACTTGGAAGTCGGACTCGGGGCCCCCCACTACGGCAAAGTGGATCAACTTCGGGGGGGTTTGAATTATTAGACTAAATAAACAAGCAAAGCTTTCACGCGGTGACTAAATAACCGGATTGAATGTTTTGATTCAAATACTATTTGTTACAATTATAAATTGGCGCCTTAAATAAATGCGTATGTTAGTTAATAACTATAGCCTATGTGCTTTATCTGTCTATGTACTGTTGGCTTCCGTAGGCGTCTCTTACAGGGAAAAAGAAAGAGAGGATTCCATTTGGTTATTAACTAATATATGCATTTATTTAAGGAGCGACCCGCTCCAACACAATAATTACATAAACGAAAAGGCGAGTGGGGGGGGGGGGGGGGCAAAGGTGGCGTGACCGTAGCCAACCAATAGGAGGGCGCCATTCCAAAAAAAAAAAAAAGCAAACGGTGACAGAGATGAAAACTGATGACTGATTGTTGATTAGGAGATGAGGAATGACGCTCGTAACTGTATATAGAATTAGATGGCATCTAGCTTTGACGTCTATTTTGACGGGAGAGGTGATCTTTTTAGCTCATCTCTTTCGTTGATAATTATTAAATCGAGTTTGCATATTTTATTATATAATTATATTTATCTTGTTCTCCTGTAGAAGGGATTTCAGTTCCGAAAGCTAGAGAGACAACTAGAGCTAGAGATATTTACAAAACAACATATATATGCTTAGAAAGCATGATGTTTTCGCCTTAAATTGTTTAGTTGATTTTTATTCCGAGAGATGGCGCTTTTCCATTTAAAAAGCTCAATTTGGGGCGGCTCAGGGATTACCTTTGAATATACAGTTAAACCTGTTTATAGCCCCCCTCTAAATAGCGCCTTCCTCTCTATAGCGCCCCGATTTTAAACATTAAAATGTAAACATTTTACATTAAAAGTGACCTGTCTATAGCACCCCCGACATTCACATATCTTTCATGACGGAGGGATACCTTTTAGGGGATTTTCCTTTCCCGGTTGTAAGACTACTCGCACAAAGTTAGAATACTTTCAAGTTTTTTTAGAGAAAACCACACCAAGATGCTCTGCGGTGAGGACCCGACTTGTACCTTCTGTATTCAAAACTAAAAAATGAAATCACTCACTATATTTTTGATTGCTATGCTCTGAAAGAAGAAAGAAAAACCCTTATGCTCAAAACTGGGCAACTCTGTGCTTCACTTCCATCAATAATTGACAATATGACCCAGAATAAGTATATTGCTACGGCGTTTTATGGTTTCCACAAGTCCGTATATCAGAAGAAGGCCAAGTGACACTCACTCCTCACTTTCTTACTGCTACTCTTTTTGTGTTGTTTTTCTTGCTTCCCTCTTTCTTGTTTTTTTTTTTCTTTTTCTTCTGTATATATCGTTATTTCCTTTGTCTCACTGCTTTGTTCTTATGCATACCTCTGGTGAATCCTGTATAGGGTCAGTGACCCTGAATAAAGGCTTTTTTTTGTTGTTTTGTTTGTTGTCTATAGCACCCCCTCTCTATAGCACCCTATTTTGGTGAGTCCCAAGAGGGGGTACTATAGACAGGTTTAACTGTATATGTATATATGTTATTTACATTTTTTTAAAGGATGTTTTATCAAGCTGAAATTTTCTTCCATTTGCTTCATTATTTTCACACATAGGAAATGGGGCGCAGATAAAGAAACTATTTGATTTTCTATTCTAAGCTCAGTTTTATCGAATTTATCCTTTTATAACCAGTTTTAATTCTTGCCTGAAATGGATTGAATGTACTACGCTATTCTCTCAAATGTTACTTTTCGTTTTAAAAAATAAGTGTAGGAGAAAAAAAAATGGTTTCCTTTTTATATATATAATAACAATAACTCAAGAAAAACAGAAGCGTTGTAATGTTTTTCTTTCTCTTAATGGTAAAAACCGAACTTTTTTTTATTGCCTTTTAAAAATGGCGTTCTGTGTAACAAGTTCTAATAATATATCGTTTGGTCAGTATTGATTGGTTGAAATGGTGGAAGATGTTACTTACCTTTCTTTTAACTGCCGCTTTTTTTTCTTCTTTTGGTAATTTACTCGTGCCAAAATTTATTGTTATCATTCTTTATCATTTATTTTTTAAAATAAAGCTTTAAAAATGTAATTGAGTTTTAAAAATCGAAAAAATATATATTTATTATTTAAACGAAAACGATCGTTTTACTTTTTTTTTTTTGATGCAACGTTAAAAAATTATCTATTGGTATATTTTTTTTATCGTCTGCTCAAAATTATTATTTTTTAAAATATCGTCTGCTAGAGAAAAACAAAATTCTAATTATATATACACGCCTGCATACCAAATATTATTGTATTATTACAGTATTATTGACTGCATATAGAAAATATATTATCAAAAAAGATTTTTGGTCCCAGTGGCCTTCCTGAAAAACCAAGAAATGGGTATTTAAGGCCAAACTTGCGTAAATACCCTTAACACATATAAGGGAACAGGTTAAATCAATGAATAGTTGATTTCTGTTCCACCAGATGGCGCTCTGCCTTCTGAAAAGCACATGTGCTCCTGATCAGGATATGCCTTTTTATTTTTAATATATTTATATAATTATATCTGCATATAAGATTATTACATTCTCAGCTATAATATAATATATTTAAAATATCATCTGTTATGTCTAAATATCAACTGGAAATTGAAAAAGGTTTTCACAAATGATATATCATCACAAAATATAAAAGAATAGTCCCAAAATTAACAAAATCAACTTCATATATACATCGTTTTTTTTTTTCTGGCGTATATTTAAAAAAAAAAAAAAAAATATTGGGTAAAGATTTATTGCCACTAATTTTAGATGTTATCTTTCTATTGATTAACTTTAAATTGTTTTGTGTTATTTAATCAATTTCTACCATATAAAACCGAAAAATAAAGAATAATTGATTTCATCATTGGTGAACCCTCCCAACCCTTTCTCTAAATGTTATAAAAAGAAAATTTAAAAAAATGATAAAGCTAAGAAAAAGAGGAGAAATAGGTGAGGTAGTATATACACTCATGGACAAAACTTAAGGAAGTTGTACCTTTTATCATGTATATCGGGATTCAGACAATAACTCTGAAAGATATTACAGTGACCTTTATTGAAGATACACGAGATAACCAAGTGTGAACAAAATTGCTTTTGTCTCCTTAAAAAAAAAAAAAACAGATGACTGGCGACATCAAAGACTTTCCGCTTCCATAAGTTTTGTTTCCATTTCCATGAGTATATATATAAAAGTCATATCCTGATCTCTCAATTGAACCTAATGTGATGCACTAGCGCGCCATCTGTTATCAAAATTCGAAACTATATTAAAGGCGTAAGATTCTTTTTGATAATAAACAATTTCTACTGCCCTTACTGCAATGGAAAAATTAATGAGAGGGCCTGGTTCACCACTGATGAGCCAGGCCCTCTCATTAATTTTTCCATTACAGTAAGGGCAGTAGAAATTGTTTATTATCAAAAAGAATCTTACGCCTTTAAAATAGTTTTGAATTTTGAACCTACTGTGTTGGCTTTTTTTTTATTGTCTTAAAAGGTTTTAGATCATCTTCCGTAGAGAGAAACTGGACATCGTCGTAGAGCGGCTAAGTCAGCAGAGACTGGGATAAGTCACCAACTTCATCCTAATTATGGAGGATGGAATTTTCTTATCTAGAAGTTGGAAACTGTTTCTAAAAGTGGATTGACTTACTATCAGGTCAACTGTATATGGATATTGATGGAAAAAACCATCGCAAATATTTTTCTCACGAAAATCCTCAATGAATAGAGACCCTACTATTTAGACCGATAACCAGCATACATGTATTTTGTCTACGTTTCCACAATATTTTATCTGTTTAGTTGAGCTTTCAAAACGTTATAGAGTTATGCCAGAGTCACTACCATAGTTTCAAACTTGGTATATGCAAATTTGCCGATAAAAGTTTGATTTGCATATTCTGGTTGTTCCGCATATCCGAGCGAAGACGAGTAATTTATCTAGTGAGTTAAGCCATTTATTTCAATGATAGAAATTTGTTAGGGTTGGAAATTTTCCATATTTTAAAAGATCATATTTATAATTTTATTATAATTCTTGAATATGCACTGATAAGAAAAATGATGCTGAATAAAATCAAAATACATTAGTGTAATTTATTTATATCATTATATATATTTTTAATGATAACCTGGTTTGTGAAAAGTTTTAAGATTTTTTCTTTCAAATACAACTTGAAAACAGAATAATAATTGGGAAAAATCAATTTAAAATGTATTTTCTTTGAAAATATCAATATATAACCTTAGATCAAATAACTATTTCTGAAGCAGACGATAGTCAAACAAGATTGATTTTTATAACTTTCGGGTTTTTTTTTTTATTCTTTTCCAATAATTGGATAGAGAAATAATATAATAATGGTAAACGATATATCCACCAATAATTACAAAAGTAAGTCACAAATAATCAATAATTTGGGGAAAAAGAGTTAAAAGATCGTCTGCAATAAAAATTTCGTCTGCAAGAAAAGTTCGTCTGCAAGAGAATGTGGAACAAGGTCACGCCCTTGGTTCGTTTGATCGATTTTTCGCGCCACTTTTCTTTAAGCTCATCCTCCCTCCCCCTTTTATCTCTTAGCAGTTTCGTTAATTTAATTTGCATTTTATTGGATTGTTTTCGCTGCGCAGCCATTTCTATCCCTTCATGGATTTACTCTATGAATAAATATTTATTTTTTTTCTCTCCTTACTTTATTACTGTTTTATTTTTTTTTCTCTAGGCCTAGCTCTTTTATCTTGTTATAATTAACTAGATAGACTTGTGTGTGTTTTTTTTACATTAATGACAGGTACTCTATTTTTTGTTATTTTTGTTTCTTTTAGCTAATAAATGAAATGTATACATCGAATTGATTCAGTGATAATAAAATCTCTTTTAAAACATTTTTTTTTCTTTGAGAAATTTGTAACGTATATATGTAAAATTTGAAACTATTTTAGACGCGTATGATTCTTTTACAAATTAAAACAATTTCTACTGCCCTTACTGCAATGGAAAAATTAATGGGAGAGCCTAGCTCATCAGTGGTGAACCCTCCCATTAATTTTTCCATTGCAGTAAGGGCATTAGAAATTGTTTAATTTTTAAAAAAATCATACACGTCTATAATAGTTTAGAATTTTCATAACAGATGGCGCGCTAATGCATCATAATATGTAAAATTTCGTATTAAATATGCAATACAACAAATATCAATGTAATTTTGCGCAATTTTCTTTCTCAAATAAAATTAATTTATACTGACTGTCCTTACTGCAATGATAAAAAATATGATGAAACCCAGGCCCTCCCAATATTCTTTAAAATTGCTGTAGGGATAATACGAAAATGATTTTTTATTGAAGAAAAGAAGTCGGGGGACAAGTAACACCCTCGTTTCCCGACAGCCATGAACCGGGATTGAATACCGCGTTAACATTTTGTTTAATATGTGAATAACCTTCATATATTATTCATTGTTGTAAATATCATAAACTAGGTTGCTCATTTTGAACGGTACCTAATAAAGTGATTTTGGAATTTTTTTTATTGAGAGAAAAAAAGTTACATATTTGCATAAACATGCTGCATTAGCGCGCCATCTGTTAATGGAGATTTAAACTATTTATGACTTTTTAATGTTATGGAATCCTATTTACGCATGTCGCGCTTAATATATTGTATTTAACTCATATACATATATTTTATATAATAAAAAGCCATATATTGGATTGAATAAAATATTTATTTGCCAATATTTCGGTTGGCTGAATGCCAACTTTTATCAAGGCATTACATTTTTATATTGTAAATTGTATATTGTAAATATCTACGCTGCGCGCGTTTGTTTTTGTAAATATTTCTGGTGGGATAAAGTCGATATTATAGTAAACCCGTTGAAGAGCAATTAACGCTTGAAAGCTAGCGTTTTTTAAATAAAAAGTTACTCATTGTGAGAATATATTTGTAATTTTAAAAATATTTGCATATGTTTAATCTTATTCTTTAAAATTATCCAATATTGTTATGTGATCTCTATAGGCGCAAGTATCCCAAGCTGGGATATCGCGTCCGGTATGTCAAATAAAAAATTAGACATCTTCATTTATCAACAATATTATCTACCCAATCGTAAATCTTCTTTCAGATCTTTTTTTTTTTTCAGAGATTATAATGTGATTATGAATATAGTGTATACATAATAAATAATATATTTTCTCAATGAATATTAGAATTATTTTCAATCATTTTTTTAAACCATATAAGATATTTATCAAAAACACAGAGTTTAATTTTGGTGACACACACAAAAAGGCTCTTAAAAGATTAAAGATATCACCAAAAAAAAATTTTTTGTTCCACCCAAGAATTCTTCTATAAAGAAGAATTTGTAATTTAAATTTCATTTACAGACGACATTTTCAGTCAGACGACAATACCAATAAAATCTCGGCTGCGTTCATTTAATTTCCCTCAAAAGAATTTAAAATTTTTTATTTTTTTTATTTTACGATATCTTAAATTGTATTCATTATAAGGGATCTATTCTTTTTCTCTCTATTTTTATATATATAAAATATATTTTTTTCTTGAATAACTTTCTTTGTAATGCGGATTTTAAAGTCAAATAATGTTCATTTGTTCATAACTTTAGAAATAAATTTGATTACATATTAGTATATATTTTTTGAAAATAGAGCAATCCATAAATAAATCTTTAATTAAATGGCATATATTGGATCAAAATACCATTTATTTTACCAATATTTCAGTTGGCTGATTCAGTGGTATGATAAAGGTTGGCGTTCAGCCAACTGAAGTATTGGTAAAATAAATGATATTTTGATCCAATATATGCCTTTTTAATTAAATATTAGTATATGTATAAAAAGAGGCACCTCTCCCTTTAAATATGCATCAAAACAATGGTGTTATTGCATCACCCTAGTAAAGACATATAGCTTTTGAGAGCCATTCATATAACCCAGTAAACCATGATGACGTATGCACAAAGGAACGTGTAGCCACTGGACATGCGTCGGACCAGGAGGCTGTTGTTGGGTGCTGTGCTGCCTGGAGTATAGGAGCTCTATCTATTATTTCTTCCTGTGGTGAATCTGTATAAGACCGCTGGTCTTAATAAAGCTTTGTGTGTGTGTATAACCCAGTAAATTTATATAAAGCTACAAATTTAGAGATATGCAAATATTCTGTTTAAAAAATAATCCTTTCTTTACAAATTTTCAATGAATATTACTTCAATTTTATACTTTTTTGACAACATTGGTCAAACACAAACGAAAAAAAAAAGATATCGCTTTTGTTGGTCGACTCAAGTTTTAAAAGTAAAAAATAGAAGGCAAATAAAAACATATTGAAGAAATTTGATTTAATCAATAAACGAAACAGATTATTTCAAACTCAATGATAATAAACACAAACTAATTTATATTTACTAATTTATTTGCATAAAAAAACATATTTTCATATTTACATAAGTTCTTTCTTAATTAAACATTTTTATCAGTCATTCAATGAGCTAAAAATATGACGAAAACCCTCCCAATTACAATAAACTATTTCAATCAATAACAGGATTTTAATATTGAAAAATCTTCTGCCTTGTTAGTTAATGGGAAATTTTCTATTAACAATTCTTCCCCCCATTTCTAGAGATCGCAAAAAAAAATCGAATATTTTAATAATTAAGTTTGCTAGTTAAAGAAGAAAAAATAATTTTACTTTAAATATATTTTAATTTGATTTCTCTCTTTCATTTATGTAAAATGAATATAATTACGTTCAATTTAATATTCACGTTTTTCAATTTCTTTTTTTTTTTAATTAATATAAAATAGTAGTTTTTGGAATTTGTGGAATTTATTAATAGTTAAATATAATATGAGAATCGAAACTATTTAGTGAGAGAGAGACGGTTAAACATACTTTATTGACTACAAGTCAATTATGGATGAAAAATAATGAGAATAATACAGTGAAATTATGATTGAGGAAGGCTCCACCATCTTGCCAGAGTCCTCCTCCAGACGATGAGAGGGTCCTCTTGGACGCCCCGTATCTCCAGGCCCAGGAAGTGCTTGTAGATACGGGTCTTGGCAGACGCCAGGATGGCCAGGGCGTCGTCCTCCAGGTCATGCCCGAAGATCCATCCCTGCAGGTCAGGGGGCCGCTGGATGATAGTGAAGGCTTCCAGGATGACAGGCCTGATCCGCCCACAGGAACAAATTTGCACAATTGTCAGAGAGAGAGAGAGAGAGAGATTGAGATTGAAACTACTTTATTACAAAGTCCATATAAAGATTATTTAAGGTTAAATACAGAATAAATATGAATATGAATAAATAAGATTATATAATGATAAATACATTAATAAATATATATATATATAAAGTAATTGATAAATATACATATATATATATATGAGAGAGAGAAAGAGAGAAATATGTTTCTATTTACAAATAAAACAACTTCCTACTGTACTATAATACTGTGATGGAAAGATATTAGGAAGAGGCCTGGCTCATCAGTGGGGAACCCTACCAGTGGTTTAATCAGTTAAGCATCTACCAAACCACTCTGCTAATTGTATAGAGCTGTTATATATACGGCTTTTTAGAGTAATTCTTGAGAACTTGTGAAACTGTGAACTTAAACTTTAAGGACAGTCTGTACTCAATTAATGGCTATTGTTTTAGTTTTGTATTCCAAGTATTTTTAGATGCGTATTCTTTTTATGAAACTATAATGCTTCCCTAAAACATTTTAAGATGATTTTTATAATAAAATTGATTTCCCTCTATCGATAAAATGTGTAATAATTATTTTTAGCAATTTGTTTCTTTTCACATATATCATCGAATATTATCTCTATAGACCTTACTGCAATGTTAAAAGTTATTGAATGAGATTCCTGCCATCTAAAATGATCATTTGAAAGGTCAGGATATTCTTTTTTTTTTGTTTTGACTATATATATATATGTGGTAGGCAGGCAGTATGCAGTCATGGGCCTCGTGGTAAGGCGTCAATGGGTAACACAAAAGGACGAGGCAGATTAGATGTCACCTCAGAAAGAGACCAGCACCGAAGACACAGACAACGTCCAGGAGGGTGTCATCTACATGAGAGATGATCTGTTGTTGTCCATCCGTTTGTTGGTGTCCAGTGGCGGTCGTAAAACTTATTGGAAGTTTCCTGGGAAGAAATGAATAATATTTGTCGAAATTTGACTCCTCGGAACCTCGTTGGGTGCGGCGGATCTCAATAAAACTTTTATTATCTTATTTGTATTACATGATGGCCAAATTGGCGTGTTGAATTGTATCTACATTTTAGAGCTGTTACACTATTTATAATTATGTTACATATGTAAATATAGTGTATATTGGCATATATTAATTACTACATATATACTCATTGAATTCATATGTCAAATATATAGTGGGAATTTCTAAATATTATATTCAATTTTATTATATCTATATATATACTTATTATATATTCAAGTATATATATATAGTATGTGATTTATTCTCAAATAAATAGATTTTCAAAAAAAAAAAGTTTTAAAAGTTCCAAGTTGGTATCTTACCTTAAAAAAAATCTCCCTAATGTTGCTCTGCGCCTGCGCAACCAAACGATCAACTCAACAATGACGTCATGCTAGTAAAGCGTTCTTTTCGGCCAACACAACGTTTAGGAATGAAAACAATTTCCATAATAACCCATTTTACATAATGGTCTATTTCCATAATGAATTTTTCAGGTCTAAGTTTTCAATTGTTCCGCGCCGTGTTTTTTTCCTTCCTAAGTGATATTCTTTTCTTCTAATATTTGATATATTTTGTTGTTAAGCCTTTGGGGCCATTATGAACACTTTTACTAAATATATTTAGAATAATATTCTTTAGAGTTTATAGTGTTCTTTTCTTCACAATTCCCCCCTTTATTGTTTAGAAACTAATTTTCCTCTTAATGTAAAATTAACTTTATATACTTATCTCTTTTAAAAACCTTTTTTTTTTTTTGCTATCACATCCTTAAAAAACTAAAATTAAGTTCGTGTCATGAGATAACCAAGTGTGAAAAAAAAACTAAAATTTTATTCACACTTGGTTATCTCATATGTCTTCAATAAAGGTCACTGTAATATCTTTCAAAGTTATTGTCCCGATATATTTGCTGAAAGTTACAACTTCCTTAAGTTTTGTCCATGAGTGTATACAGTGAGAAGTGAATTTTTATTGTGTATTGAGAGTTTTTAAAAAAATAATCAAAATTTGACATTTTCTCTAAATTTCTCTCTTCGAAAATTTTTTTTTTTCTCACACTTGAAATATACAAAATTTAAACCCTTTATATATTTTTCTCTCGTTTAATATTATTATATTTTCCTAATATCTCACATGAAAATTCATTGAATTAATTTCTAAAGGTATATATATATAAACTATTTGAATAAAATTTTGCCTTTATTTTAAATATATTTTAAATATTTTTTCTCTAAATATAAAAGGAAGGGAGGGGTTTGGGTTGAAAGATTTATGGAATAAATTGCCGTAAAGGAAACGGACGATGTCGAGGAAATGTCGTTTGGAAGGATAATGGGGAGTCTTCTGCCTCAAAATAACTTCCTCACTGATAATGATTCCCAATTGATTCCGAATCCTTCAGGAAATTCCTGATAGCCGATTTCCTCTTTTCCAGAACAATCTTATTTACATACCCACATCCTGTTGCATAGATATGACAGGATGATCACCAACCTACTTTATTTACATAAAGACAAGCGAAGCGTTGAAAGAGATGATCATACACTAGCGCAGGAAGTTGAAGAATCAATATCCCCCCCCCCCCCCCTTATTACATATCTCTTCTCCTTTGAGATATATCTCACAGCTTTCAAATTCTTGTATCGTCTGACATGAATCCAACATGTTCCTGACAAAGTTTTTCGTCGTATCGTCAAAAGGAATCGTTTTTTTTTTTGTAAAGAGGAATATCCTTGTGTCTTTTTGACAGAAAAAAAAAAGCATATAAAATTAATAATAAAACCTCATGAAGACAAAATTATATCATTTTGACAGCTTATAACTTGGCTCTATTTTGCAAAAAAATCACCCCTAATCAAATGAAGAAATATTGACTCTAAACATGAGTATTTGAGTGTTCTTTCATACAACATAATAAAAAGGAGAGACGGTTAGCACTCCCCTTAACAAGGATGGAATGGCCTTCGGTCCCAACACATACACAGTTAAGGCACAACCACCCTACTTTGATGGAGCTTCTTTACAATATAAACAATTTGCATAAGATCAAACCTCTAACGTTGTTTTTTACAACAAATATATTCTCCACATCTATTAACCATTTAACAAATTAGTTATTTAATAGTTGGAAAACAGCCTCTTTTTTTTTCCCTCACTCTGAATAAGAAACTCAACTTTCTCTCTAACCAGGTTATATATGTAAAATTGGAATTATGCAAGCATGTTACTTGTTTATATGGAACCAATTGATCGATATAGCATAGATTAAATCTTCGAGATATAATAGTGTGTATTATGGCTAATTTTGAGTTTTAAGCTTTCTATGTAATAGAGGTCTGTTTAAAACTATTAAAAGGTAATGCGCATGCGTGAAATGTCCGACGTCTCCTTGACGGCCGCCACGGACCAAATGGACCAATCACTAACAAGGGAACCAACTTTGATAATTACCTTCCAAATAGCCGGAATGTATAATTGCCCAGTTTTTTCTCTCTCTCCCCTGTTAAATCATTAATTAATTACTTTCTCTCTAAAAACAGCTGTTTTCACCCTTTTTAATTAATTATGTTTTTTTCTTTCTTTCTTTCTTTTTAAATGATGTCTCTTTCAAAATTGATGGATTGGTTCTGGAAACCATTTTAAAATGTTTTTAAACGTGTCATTTTCATAAACAAAACCTTTATTAAGACAGTTTTACACAAGATTTCTCTTGGGAGCTTAAAAGAGTAATGGAAAGAAAAAGGATCTTGTCTTTTAACTGGGATATATGGCCGTAAAATTGTTAAATATTATAAGGTTATTCCAAAAGTTCGTAAACACTTGAAAAAAATTGAAATACCAATATTATTGGCCGTTATGTATAATGTCTTTGTATTATGTATAAAGTAATTGTATTATGTGTAATAAATTGAATGTATTATGTCCATAGTTTTCTTGAAACCCCTTTCTGAGATTCCATCCTTCAGTGCTGCGTATATAAGCAGAATCGTCCAATACAGTATTAGAGCTCTGAGAAGCGGTCTGGTGGATTAAATTGGCGAAACCGCTGGGAGGGTTCACCACTGATGAGCCAAGCCCTCCCAATATATTTTTCATTGCAGTAAGGGCAGTAGAAGTTTGTATTATGTATAAAAGAAACATTCGTGCTTTTAAATCCTTTCATTTTATGTGTAATTATGTATTCGCCGTAATAATAATATTCGCCATGTAATAAGAAAAACATGAACTTTTGGGACAACCTTATATAAAAATGGATGTTTTGATTTTTTTTTTCCACCCAAAACTTGAGCTTTATTTGGACAATGGAGATATGCGGTTCGCACTCTATCATAGCAATCTTTCTGGGAGAAAGCCTATGTACATTAACTGAAAACTAATTAAGTTGCATAATTTAGATATATGTAATGATTCTTGACAGAAGAATATCTCTACTCTCCAAAATCCCTTTTCCTATTAAGAGACTCTTAGCACATAAAAAAAAATATTTTGGTTATTTTCCCCTAAAGACCGCTCTGTTTTCTGAATGGATGTTAGCGCCTCAGTATGCGAAATATGCAAAGTTGGATCCTAAGATAGAATGGTCCATATCCTGTTCTCCGCTCCAAGAATTAAGAAAGAAAATATTGAAAATTTCCAAACCTGCCAACTCAGTAACTTAGAGTCCTATAAAATCTTCACTACTACCCTGTCTAACAGCACTTTTGTCTTTAAATACTTGTAATGATGAATACCAATGATATTTTAATAATATTGTATCGAGAAGTATTTATTATTTTACATTAGTATTAACAGAGTATCATTTTTTATGTTTATATTTTACTACTCTGTAAACTTCCCTCATTCCTTATCTTTTGTTTATCCTTCTTAGTTTGTTCTTGTCTTAAATAAATTGCTGTGTCATCCTGAAGTTTTTGTCTTCCTTAATTTTCCACGTGGCAATATCCTAATATGCAACAATAAATTTTTGCCAATGTGCTTCTTTTTATATCTACAGACCTTACTGCAATGATAAAAGTTATTGAATGAGATTTTTTCTAATGAGATTTATTTTTATCATTGCAGTAAGATCTGTAGAGATAAAGAGAAACACATTACCCAAAAAAAAATTAATTGTTGCATATTTTATCGATATAAATGGCAATTAAGTTTATAAATGTAATGATATCATAGATTTCATGATAACTATTACAACTATAACTATCAATAATCATAAGAATTAATATTTGTTAAAAACAATATTCGTTGGGAAAACACGCTAGAACCTGGGCGAAGCCAGTTCATTTGGCTAGTCTAATTAAAATCATAGAACATTTAAAATTCTATTTATCGTTTGTTTCTTTTTTTAGTTTCTCTCTTTTTATTCTTTAGAAATCTCTCTATCCGTAATAATTCTATTAAAATACAAATCTACTAAGCCTATATATATAACCAAAAGAATGAACTTGTTGTTTGTGAACTTAACGATTTGATTTCCGATAAAAAAATCATATTTAAAGTTCAATTCATTTTGTAAATACATTCTAAACTTTCTACAAAATCTGGATCTCTAATGTTTTCATGCGTTGAATAATATAAATAACTTATGTAAAGAAACTTTTCTCCTTGTTTGGCGCAAGTATCCCTTACGGGATATAGCGCTTTGGAAATAAAATAATTGGTAATTAATAGTTATACAATAATGGTAATGGTTATAAAATCAGCATTTTCAACCATCCATCCCAACAATGGGTTAAAATAACGGTGGATCTTTTTTACAGAAGGAGAAAAAAAAAAGAGAAATAAATAAAGAAAGCATACATACACACAGTTTTTTTTTTTTTTCTTCAATATTCAACCATTCCATTCTCGTTCCATTTTATTTTTTTCTCTCCTCTTTCCTTCCTTCTGTGAAAAAAAAATCAATAAATTTCGATCTATTGAAGGAACACAATTCCTTCTAAATTTAGAGTTGGGTAACACCGATTCGAAAATCTTTATTCCTATGAGAATATACGGTATGCTGCATCAGTGTTCTTTCTTCTCTCTTATTATTTTCTTCTTCTTCTTTCATAATATTGATAGCATATATAGTCCGATATATTTACCGTTTCCTTCTTTTCCTTTTTGGTATGATCTGTAAATTTGGCTGCTTGGGGGCATCCAACTTTTTTTTACCTATACGCTAATCGACAAATACTACAGACATTTATGTGAATCGAAAATTTAGACTGCAATGTTTCTTCGATTAAATATATAAATATGCTTTACCAAATTAAGAAACAAATTTTAATTATATATCTTATTAATGTTATATATATACTTTTGAATATATTCATAACAACAACAACAACAATAATTACAGTTCTGCCAAATCTAAACATTCAAAAATAAATAATTAAACAGAATATATTATAATACACCTATCCCCCGATTTACACGGTAGATACGTTCCTGAGAAAAACGTGTAAATCGGGGGAGATAGGTGTACACAGAAATAAAAATAAAATGCATTGACAGGTTAAAATATGTAGTCAGCACATAAGCTCGGGATTCCTCGTGAGATGTGTACACAGCGCATGTGTTCAATCACAGTAGCATTTAGTATAGTGCGATAAAAAAAAAACTTATTTGGAAAACCGTGTAAAAGCGAAAACGTGTAAAACAAGTACCGTGTAAATCGGGGGATAGGTGTATTATTATAAGGTATATTACATAGACATTATTAATTTAAATTATTTTTTTATAAATATCTATTTCTCTTAAGATATAAAACTGAAAAACTATTAATTTTTATATATTTATACTTATTTCTTAATATAGGTTTGTTTATTTTTCGTTGTGTTGAATCTACACTCATAGAGAGGAAATTGTATCTTTCAGCACGTATATATCGGGATTCAGATAATAACTTTGAAAGATATTACAGTGATCTTTATTGAAGACATACGAGATAACCAAGTGTGAACAAACTTGTCTCGGTCTCCTTCAATAAAACAGACGACCGGCGACATCAAATACTTTCCACTTCCTTAAGTTTTGTCCATAAGTGTATTTAATAATAAATATCAAAAGAAACACATTGCCAAAAACATATTACAAGAGAAGACATAATACAAGATTACTACATTCACAAAAGAAGGAATGGCCTGACATCATCTTGAAGAAGGAATAAAAGTTTACGGCGACGAAGTTTATTTTATTTGTGTTGTATGATCGGCAAGCTTTCGGACTATAACTTCCTTCTACACGTCAAAGTCCGAAAGCTGGCCGATTATACAGCACAGATAAAAAAAATAAATAAAAATAAATAAATAAAAATTGATATTTTAGATTCGGTTTGCTGGAATCCTCTCAATAAAAGAAACTCGTTGCCATTAACTTTTATTCCTTCTTCAAAAATATATTATTCCAAATTTTATCGATATATGACAATTGAAATTATAAACCTCTCTTTAGTAAATTCAGTAGGTTTCTCCTGAAATCAAAGCTCGCCGTGGATTGACGTAAGGTCCTACCACGGTCCATAGCCGTGTGATCTCCAGGTTGTAGGCTTTTCGGAATATGACCAAGTGTGCTCGTGTTGTGACTTTGTTACCGCTTCTAATCTGCTAGATTTTGCAAAGACAATCAATAGATGGCGCATAGTTTTTAGCGTCTATTTTAAGGGGAGAGGTGCCCTTTTTCTTATTTAGATCAATAGCTTCCCGATAAAATTTCCATTTCTAACAAAGGCAATTCAAACAATTTTATTGACTTCTAATCATTTGTTACAGAAAAAAAAATTATGATAAAATAATGGGGTAATATGTAATAATGGGGTAAATAAAATTTAGGGAAATATATAAAGATGAATAGTCACCTCACCCGTCAAAATAGACGTCAAAGCTAGAAATCATCTATTGACCGTCACCGGAAACTAACAGCCTCGGGTCGGTAACAAAGCCATCACACCAGTTTTGGCAAACTGAGAAATTTTATCTGTGTACAAATTTCTTCAGCAAGGGAGTTTTCCCACCTTGAGAGAGTTCTCCTCTCCTGACACAAAGAAGGAATTCAATCGCTATAAAAGTATTACACAAATGATTTCATCGAATTCCCTGGTCACAACCAGGAAGTATCAACAATCTCTGTTCTGCCAATGACGTATGTTTTCCCGTCCAACCAATTAGAAACATTTGAGGAATTTCCTGTCCGCCAAGTTCCTACAACGTTCATTAAAAAATGCCGTAGTAAAAAAATCACCCTCACACTCCAACCATTAATAAACCCCAAATTCTTCTTGTTACTCATTATCTTAATAAAAAAAAATAATGTTTCCTCTTCATAGAACAGTTAAAAAACAACAAAGATTTCCTCTTCTAGGTCATTCCGTCCCAGGAATTATCTGACACATCACAGAGTAATGCTTCTTTTTTTTTTTTTTTTTGACCATAGACGTCACCCGATATTCAATTTTTTTTTCTTGTTTGTTGGGTGTGGGTGTATAAAATTGTATCCTTTTTTTTTCTTATCATTCTCTTCCTTCTCTCTAGTTCGGCTGCTACCCACGCTGATGAGTGACATTTTCGTCTGGTAAGATATTTCATTCACTTTTTTAAATTATTGTTCTCATTAATAATTATCTGATATATTGTGTAGTTTTTTTAAATCTTGTATAGATATTATTGTGAAAAAATAACTATTATTAAAGATTTATAATTATATTTTGCATACATGTATATGTATAATACAATATATTATATATACATTTAACATATATATTATATTCCGATATATAAGGCAAATTATCAAAAATCTTCAGTTGCATGATCAGGAGATGCTTTTTTTTCCCATAAATATAAAATTTGTATACTAAATATAAAAGTATTACTACCGTATAGTTTATGCAACTTATTTCTACCTGATAAAGATATTCCTCTCGAAAGCTTTTAACATTTCGTTCATTGAGATTAACGTTCTTTTTTTTAAATATAACGTACTTTTTCTAATAAAAACACCCGGAACTTATATATATATTTCTATGAAAAATAGACACTTCGGCCAGTTAAAGTTCTTTTATTTTCTCAACGTTTCGACAAAAATCTTTTGTCTTCGTCAGGAGAAGTAAATAAAAATAAAGCATTTGGCAAGGTGTTTAAAATTGTTCTGAGGTTGAAAGGGCGTTCTCACGTGAAAAGACACTTTTCCCTGGAGGAATGATTAATTTTACTCAATTTATGGTGCTTATTTTATTTTACGCACTATATAAATATATCGTTCTTTATGTTACGTTCTCTTTTTATATATGGGGAAAAATATGTTACAGATATATAAAAAGCTAGAAGTTATCCTGTATAGAGTGTTAGGGATACCTCATAAAATAATAACCAGGTGGGATTGGATCCGTGACAGCTGTGGTTGGGCGTGGTGCTACAAACGGACGATGGATAATGGCTAAAATTGAGCTCCTTTCTCTAAAAGGAATTATTACCCTCGTCTTATAATTAATTTTAAAAAAAGTTTACGCCTTATTTTTATGAGGACCTTTTCCGCCTTCATAATGGATTTGTAACTCTAGGTCTTACCTCTAGAGGATACATCTCTAGTTTACTATATCATAGACATTTGGTGCACTTACAGTAAAAGCAGTGGCTTACTTCCCACCATCATGATTTTCATGACCTGTACTGGGGATAATAAAGAACTATTTTATAGAAAATTTTATCGATTATTTTGATTTTTTTTTCTTCAAAATATTAAATTTATATATTAACAGAAATGGCTTCAGCTTCTGTGCTGAGAACATGCATGAAAACATCTACCTATGTTTTCCCACGTGACGCAGCGGAGCGTGACCTCGGCTGCACGGGGGAGTCAGTTGTTGTTTTGCTCGCTGTATGAATGGACATTAAAACATGGTGGCAGCGATAGCTGGATAAAATACGAACCCGTATATTGCAAAATATCGATTTTTGCGTACCTTGGAAGATAATTCAACATGGCTCAGATTCAACCTCCAGAAACTTTCGACTTCTCGACTCCCAACGAATGGCCCAAATGGAGGAAAAGATTCGAACGATACCTCGTGGTCAGTGGAATGAAGAAGAAAGAGGAGGCGGACAAGATCGATTTGTTCATGTACTTGATGGGTGACCGCGCGGATGATATATTCAGGACCTTCAAGTTCGAAAAGGAGGAAGAGGCAACGAAAATTGATTCCGTCCTCAAGGCGTTCGACAGCCACTTCTGTGTCAGGAAGAATATTATCTACGAACGTGCGAAATTTAATTCAAGAATCCAAGAGGATCGGGAGCCAGTGGACGAATTCATCACTTCATTGTACAATTTGGCTGATAGTTGCGAATTTGAGGGTCTTCATGAGCAGTTGATCCGTGACCGAATAGTGGTTGGAGTGAGGGACAAAGCTTTATCTGAAAGAATGCAGTTGGACAGCGAACTGACTTTGGAAAAGGCGGTGAAAATGGTTCGACAGCAGGAAGCCGTTCGACAGCAGCAAGTCGACCTGCAGCGTCCCTCAACAAGCCAAAAGGTCAATCAGGTGAAGTTCAACTCGAAGAAACAATCACCGAAACAACAACAGCAGCCTTCGAGGAAGAAGGAGAAGTCAGCCAAAACAAGATCACGATGTCCAAAATGCGGAGGTTTCACCCACAGGGAAGGACAGGCTTGCCGTGCTGAAGGACAAAGATGTAACCTATGTTCAAAAACTGGCCATTTTGCAAATTGCTGCCCAGATAAGCAGGCGAAGACTGCGGAAGTCAAAGCTGTTTCTGAACTTGAAGAAATTGGTTTTCTCCTGGAGGTCTCAGCTGTGGAGGATTCATCTAATCTCGATAATGATGAAGACGAGTGCAGGAGGCGATGGACAGCAGAAATCCAAGTGAACGGGAAAAAGGTGAAGTTCAAGCTCGACTCCCAGGCGGATGTTACATGTGTTCCTCTGTGTCTCTTCAAGAAGATAATGGGACAACAACGACTAGTGGAAAGTGATATCAACATTAGAGCTGCTGAATTCTCCGAACTTCAGACTGTGGGTATGTTTATATCAACGCTGCGAAATGGCAATTATGAAATCAAGGAGAAGATTTATGTCATTCGTCGTTTGAGTGAACCTCTTCTGAGTCGCCGGGCATGTGAGCTCTTGAACCTGGCGAGGCGGATTGAAGTGGTTGCGACGAGAATTAACCCGATCAAGGAATTCCCTGAAGTATTTGAAGGACTGGGACAGATCGGAAACCCTTACGAAATCAAATTGAAACCTGGAGCAAAACCATATGCTGTGCATACTCCTCGACGGGTACCAATACCTTTGATGGAAAAGCTCAAAACAAGATTGGAAGAGCTCGACAAAGACGATATCTTGACGAAGATTTTTGAAGCTCAACAAGAAGATACGACCCTGAAAGCAGTAGTCAACTACCTTGAGCAAGGCTGGCCAGATAAGAAGAAAATATCACAGGCTCTGCTCTCTTATTGGCATGTCAAGGATGAACTCGGCGTTCAAAATGGACTACTGATGCGTGGCTGTCGTCTTGTTATTCCAGCAAGTATGAAACTGGAGATCCTAGAGAAGTTGCACGCTGGGCACTTCGGGATTACAAAAACAAGACTTCGCGCACGTGAGACGGTATGGTGGCCTGGAATTTCGGAAGAGATCGCGGAAACGGTCAGAAAGTGCAGTGTCTGTATCCAGGAAGCCGTCTCAAAACATGAACCTTTGATACCAACGAACTTTCCTTCACGACCGTGGCAGAAGATTGGAATGGATTTGTTCAAGTTCGAGAATAAGTGGTATCTAGTCGTCATTGACTATTATTCTCGCTTTCCTGAAATGATTCAGCTGGATCGGCTCACAGCCAGTGTGGTGGTGCGTAGTTGCAAATCCATATTTGCCCGACATGGAATACCAGAAACTGTTGTAAGCGATAATGGGACGCAATTTGGAGCTGCTCGTGAATTTGCAAATTTCGCAAGGCAGTACGGATTCACACATGTCACTTCAAGTCCTCGATTCCCGCAGAGCAATGGGATGGCAGAAGCAGCTGTGAAAATTGCTAAGTTGATCCTCAAGAAAAATCAAGACCCATCGCTTGGACTCCTGGAGTATCGATCGACCCCTTTGGAGAACGGTTACAGCCCTGCTGAGCTTCTCATGGGACGTAAACTCCGAACGACCTTGCCAATTGCACCAGAGAATCTTAATCCAAAGTTGGTGGACTCTCAGGCCCTGAAAAGAAAGGAGGGGAGAAGGAGAAAGGATATGAAATCCAGATATGATCGACGCTGCGGAGCTACGGACATGGAGGAGCTATCCGAAGGTGACACGGTTTGGATTACAGATATGCGAACCTGGGGGATTGTAAAGAAGAAAGCATCGACACCAAGGTCGTATATGGTTGATACTCCAGTTGGGACTTTACGTCGAAACAGGTTCCATCTACGAAAAGGATATGCAGTGCAATATCCAGCCGACCCATCGACGCCGACCTTTTCGGGGGAGGAACTGGTTGAAAATGAAAAGACCCCAGTTGTGGATTATCCCTCTAACGACTCAGAAGACGGCCAGATAAGAACCCGGAGTGGACGAATTGTTAAACCTGTGGATCGCCTTCATTATTAATTATATTATGCATTTAAAGTTTGTAATGTATATATATATATTTCAAGTCTTAAAAAGGGGGATGTGCTGAGAACATGCATGAAAACATCTACCTATGTTTTCCCACGTGACGCAGCGGAGCGTGACCTCGGCTGCACGGGGGAGTCAGTTGTTGTTTTGCTCGCTGTATGAATGGACATTAAAACAGCTTCTGTGAGTATACATTTTATGATTATGGTGCTTTTTTTGTGTGTGTTTTGTGTTAATTTGTAATAGCAATTCCATGTAGAAATCCATTTAAAAATATTTGCTAAAATGTGTTAATTTGCTGGTTTAGTGTTTTTTATTATTATTATTTTATTTATTAACAGAAATGGCTTCGTGTGTTCTGTGAATATTTAAATAGGAATGTGTTATTCATTGCTTTAATTTGATAACTCTCCAAAGCAAATTAATTCAAAAATATGTCAAAATTTTCTATTTCACTTATTTGAATTTTACTTGCTAATAGAAATGACTTCATGCTCTTAGAATATTTTTGACAAAATTTTATATTCTTTGATTTTATTTCTTTTCTTCACGTCGCACATTTCAAATTAAAATCTTTTCTGAAATTTCGGCTGTCACCGAGTTGACTTCTTTGATGAATTTAATTTTAGATGTTCTATTTTGTGTGAGAGTTTTTGAAATATATATATAAATATATATAATATTTTACACAAATAAATTTACTGGCAATGCGTTTCTTTTAAATATCATCAAATATTATCTCTACAGACAATAGTAGAGCGGTCTAGAGATTAATTTGGCGAAACCGCTGAGAGGTTTCAATACTGATGAGCCAAGCCCTCTCATTCAATAACTTATATCATTGTAGTAAGGTCTGTAGAGATAATATTTGATGATATTTAAAAGAAACGCATTGCCAGTGTATAATATTCTTACAACATAAACCTTAGATTATTGAAAGAAAAATTATATTAAACCTTTATATAAACATAAATTATAAAACTATTTTAGAGGCGTAATATTCTTTTTAAAATAAAACAATTTCTACTGTCCTTACTGCGATGGAAAAATAAAAGGGAGGGCCTGGCTCATCAGTGGTGAACCCTCCCACTAATTTATAAATATATATAATATCACACACCCCTATATATAAGCTATAGTCCCCAAAACTCTCATATCTACGAAGAACATTCTAGGTTTGACAAAATTAGTGTTGTGTTACTCTTTCTAATCGTTAAATTTTTAACCTTGCGAAACTAATGAATAGTGTATAGTTTTTAACATCTATCTTCATTAGATATCCTAAACTATATATTTGGTTATATATATACTCTATTTATAATTTATCATATGCAGAGATATATATCTAGAATCTACATCTACAAATAATTTTTAAAAATTCTTTATACATCCATATAATTATTCATTATAATATATTATTATAAATTTGTTTTTACACAAGAAAGTCTCTTGAGCAAAAAAAATGTGTTTTTTTTTTTAAATCGCTCTAGTAGCTTTCTTTACACACAAATTCATAATATATATCTATATGGATTATGATCTTTATAAACACAAAGGTCGCCTCTCCCGTCAAAATAGACATCATCTATTGACCATCTTTACAAACTAGCGGACTCTGGTCGATGACAAAGCCACAACACCAGCAGAAACCTTAATTAAGTAATAATAAAGTAATTAATAAAGCCATTTAATATTTATAATTATAAAATATACAGTAATATATATATCACCAAACAAAATTGAAATTATGAAACAAGGGCATCTTCTTATCGTGCAACTGAAAGTTGCCTTGGCTTGCGCCATCTATCGGAATAAATATCAACTATTCTCATTTATATTTATTCCGATAGATGGCGCAAGCCATCATCAACTTTCAGTTACACGATAAGGAGATGCCTTTTTTCATAATTATGCACCTTATCCCAGTACAATATCACATTTGTAAAATTGAAATTGTCAAAACAAAATTAAATCAGAGAAAGAAGAAATTTCATTTTTTTGTAAACAAAACATCGTCCTATATTTTAGTTTAAACTTAATAGTTAAAACAAATATTTATAATAATGGTTTCGAATTCTTTTTTATTCGCTAATATACAATTAAAAATTTGCATTATATGGTTAAGATCCTTTAGGCCTAAAAAACGATTATAAAATTTTGAAAATATCGAACCAAAAGATTGAACACTAACTTTCTTTACAAGATTCAACCTTTAATTATATATACACGCTAAACTCACTTTTTTTTTTACTACCAACCGAGACTTAAATTAGTTTTTTAGAGATGATCTTTTGCACCTTTTTCCCTCCCTTTAAAATATAAGGCTGCTTTGGGAAAACTTTGGCATATTTTATGGATGAGCGTTTCTTGGTCAAAATTTATTGTTTTTATCTTCTGCCCTCTTTAATATTTTTTTTTTTCTTGATTCATTTTTTTTTCGCCTGCTTAAATTTTCTTTTTATCTTTTGGAAGACAATAATTTATTAATAGATCGATATTAATATATAATTTTAATCAATATAATACGTAAAACATAAAAACGTTCGAATTATAAAATATTTCCTTTTTGTATAATCTAGGTTTTATTTAACAGAATCTTTTGGTTCGAAATTTGCATTAGTAGAGTGTTAGTTTTAAAATATATATAGATTTCATATCAAAATCGCAAATATTTCAAATAATGAAACTATATATGAATAATGTAAATAACTTATGTAAATAAACTTTTATCCTTGTTTGGCGCCAGTATCCCTTGTGGGATATAGCGCTTTGGAAATAAAATAATTGATAAAAATTGAAATTGAAATATATAATGTGATTCTCGATTAACCAAGAACGGGTATTTGGCCAATTCTGGAATAATTAAAAATCAACGAGAATAGTTTATATTTATTCCGATAGATGGCGCAAGCCATCAGTAACTTTCAGTTGCACGATAAGGAGATGCCTTTTTCATAATATATATAATGTATTTTTCCTAAATAAAAGACTTCCTACTGTCATCCTTACTGCGATGAAAAAATATTGGGAAGACCCCAAGCTCATTAGTGGGGAACCCTCTCAGGTGTTTTACCAATGATGAGTCCCATACCATCTCAATATTTTTCCATCACAATGAAAGCAGTATGAATTAATTTTATTTGAAAAAATGTTTTAAATAGTTTTAATTCGTATACATAGATGGCACGAAAGTTCCTTATAATTATTTAATAATAATTGTTCTTTCTATAAAGCTTTCTCTGTATAGTAGTGTCATAGATTTTTATCTTTTTTAAACCAATTTATAAAATATAAATTTTCAAGTTTTTATCAGTATACACCCTTTGGAAAATATTTCACTAATCCACAACCCAGGTGTAACATTGGCTTAGCTATCGTATTATACAGACAAAACTAATTTTTTTAAAACAAATACCTAATTTTCAGATGAATCGATTTAAATCTCCTATGGATATTTGACATCAAAATTTAAAACGCTTATGGATATATGTATCTTTATTTTTGATCTTCTCAAGCTTTCGGGCTTGTCTGCCCTTCTACAGGAGAAACAATAACGAAAATATAACGCCGCCTGATACTAAACTATTATATATATAATAGTTTAGTATCAGGCGGCGTTATATTTTCGTTATTGTTTCTCCTGTAGAAGGGCAGACAAGCCCGAAAGCTTGAGAAGATCAAAAATAAAGATACATATCTCCATAAGCGTTTTAAATTTTGATGTCAAATACCTAATTTCTTTGAGAGTTATTTATTTCTTTTTTTATGTTATTGTATGGCTGATTTCACATGTGTGTGTGAAGTTCTCAGGTCATCTAGAGATTTCTCCATAACTAATGTCTTCTTTTATAGACGCGTATGATTCTTTTAAAAATTAAACAATTTCTACTGCTCTTACTGCAATAGAAAAATTTATGGGAGGGCCTCACTCATCAGCGGTTTCGCCAGTTACAGATGTCGCGCTAATTCATCATAATATAATGTCATCTTTATCGTTCAACTTGCCTTCAGATTCTGAGGAAGAAGCCTGCGTGTAAATATTTTTTCTTGAAGAAGAATTGATGGATTACTATGTCTATTAATATTCTTATGTTTCATTGTAATGTAATTGTAAGCTTTCTAACGATTTTTGTGGCCTGGTACTACATGTGTAGACATGTGGTGTACTTACAGTACAAGCTGTGGTGTACTTACAGTACAAGCTGTGGTGTACTTACAGTACAAGCTGTGGTGTATTTACAGTACAAGCTGTGGTGTATTTACAGTACAAGCTGTGGTGTATTTACAGTACAAGCTGTGGTGTATTTACAGTACAAGCTGTGGTGTATTTACAGTACAAGCTGTGGTGTACTTACATTACAAGCTGTCACCGTGGCTTGTGTAGACATGTGGTGTACTTACAGTACAAGCTGTGGTGTACTTACAGTACAAGCTGTGGTGTATTTACAGTACAAGCTGTGGTGTACTTACAGTACAAGCTGTGGTGTACTTACAGTACAAGCTGTGGTGTATTTACAGTACAAGCTGTGGTGTACTTACAGTACAAGCTGTGGTGTACTTACAGTACAAGCTGTGGTGTACTTACAGTACAAGCTGTGGTGTACTTACAGTACAAGCTGTGGTGTACTTACAGTACAAGCTGTGGTGTATTTACAGTACAAGCTGTGGTGTACTTACAGTACAAGCTGTGGTGTACTTACAGTACAAGCTGTGGTGTATTTACAGTACAAGCTGTGGTGTACTTACAGTACAAGCTGTGGTGTACTTACAGTACAAGCTGTGGTGTATTTACAGTACAAGCTGTGGTGTATTTACAGTACAAGCTGTGGTGTATTTACAGTACAAGCTGTGGTGTATTTACAGTACAAGCTGTGGTGTACTTACATTACAAGCTGTCACCGTGGCTTGTGTAGACATGTGGTGTACTTACAGTACAAGCTGTGGTGTACTTACAGTACAAGCTGTGGTGTATTTACAGTACAAGCTGTGGTGTACTTACAGTACAATCAGTCCCAAAGACACGTGATATATGATCTCAAATAGCCCCATGATATATTGTGTAGGTCCGTTAAATAAACAAGAGGTCAAACGCGCGGGTCAACCACCAACAATGACCACTTCCTGGCTAGGAAACCAGGTCAAGACTTTCGAGTAGAGTACCTACTTCAACATTAAGTGATTTATTTTTTCACCTCGGGCCGAGGACGTGGCCTCTGATAGAGACAAACTTACGATGTCCGTTGGTTACTATACCGCCTTCCTATTGCTACGTGTTATTCTTTAGTGTAAAAGTTTAAAAATTTGATATCTTC
>CP092877.1:78932924-78968225 GCA_030710605.1 Cordylochernes scorpioides
GGGTGATGTTTTTTTTTATTATTATAATATAAACATTTCTTATATTAAAGAGGGAATGTAAAGTCTGTGTCTCCTAAAATTGTCTTATATCACACACACAAAGCTTTATTAAGACCACCGGTCTTATACAGATTGACCACAGAAAGAAAGGAAGCACAGATGGAGCCCCTATAAATTGTTTTATAATCCTTTCCAAACATCTATGCAACTTTGAAATAGGTGAATGATGAAGAAAGTTGAAAGGCACGAATTTGTTTCACGACTTTTCAGCTCAAACAATATATTTATTAAGAGAGCCTTCACTGTAATAAATTAATATATTTCACATATTTAATTAATATATAATTAAATAATCCACAGATTAATCTTTTATTCATAGAATAGTTCAAATATATGACACACCATCCTGTACATAACTTTCTTGGCGTAATATATGTTTATGTAGATAAATTATGCTCCAGGAACCTGGATTACACCAATAAATAATGTAGATAAATACTCCTCAATAAATGAATGTTATAGATTTAAGATATTACATTCTCACCAAATTCTTTGACATTTCACTTACTGCTTTAACTTCTCAACACTTATATAATCTCCATTGTAGAGCCGTGTAAGCTAAGGAAGAGTTTTGGAAAGTATTCTCTGTTTATGTCCTGTTCCATATTGTCGTAGGTTAAACCAGACAGCGGTTTCATCCAAAATACGATATCCGAAAAAAGGAACAGTTTTATACAACGTTCTAATGAAGCAGGAATAGTTGTGGCTCACGGCTTTTCTAGGTCAACTTTAAAGGGGGTGCATCTTATTTTCCATATTTGAATATTTACTGAATTATTAAATGACATATTTACATATCTTAAAACTTTTTTTTTGTATATCCTGAGTGTTCCAAAATGTTATCTATCACGCGATAAACTACTAAGCTATTAAAATTAATCTATATTCCAAACTTTACATGTAACAACACACCTCCTTTTAACCTGAGAGTATATTTCAAGGCATTTTTTGTTTGATTCTTTTATTTCATTCCAATATTTTATTTCCAAAACCTCAAGTGAAAATGAGAGAATGTAGTAAAGAGAAGAAGTAAAATTAAAATAACCAATTATTAAGTCCCACGAATCAATTTTTTTCTTTCTCAACTTCATCTATATCAAAAGGCAAATTAATTAAGCCCAATTATAATCTAAAAGAAGTTTAATTAAGTTATAGTGAATGCAACAGTGTGTGTGTCAAAAACATCAAATGGAAACTGTTTCCTTAATGATGTCTTATAAAGTACGAGAAGTCAAAAGAAAGAGAATAAATGAAATGATAAAGGAAGGTTTTTTTTATAAAAGAGAAAAACTGTCAACAAAGAAAAGACAGATGGGAGAGAATTTTGCTGGTTTAAATAGACTCAGTTTTTACAAGGACACTAAAAGAAAAAAAAATGGATATGTAAATTTACTACTAGAAACTGGATATTTACACAAGGGTTTATATCAATATGCTTTATCATCAAACACCGAAAGTTACCTCTATATTGGGGGCATAGATGAATAAAAAATGGCAAATATAATTCATAAAAAATACATTTACCATAAATCATTTTAAAATCTCTCCATTTAGAAAGTATACTGATTAACAACTAATAACAACGTTAATGATGGATTTCTATATATCATCTTTTTATAAATCTCTTTTTAATAATAGGATGTCAAAAATTTGTAATTTGTTTGTCGATGCTATTACTATTCAACTAGAATGATGATAACTCCTGAGGGAACTGAACACTATTCTACAACTCTTTTGTCCTATTATCACTATTGATTAATAATAATGATAAACATTGAGGTTAAAACAAGATTAGTTGGGGTGGCGAACCCCGGATCATCCGTCTAGAGTTTTTCTTAATATTTGAAAAAGCCACCAGTACTTCTTCCATTAATGGAGAGAGTTATTGCCCCAGGAAACAGGAGAGATAAGAGAAAGGAAGTTTGATAAATCTGCTTCTACTCCATTGCCATAGCAATTAGTGGAGTAGGAACAAAGAAAAAGCTAGAAGTTTGGAAAAACAGGCAACAAAGTAGCATACATACATATCCCTGTTTATACACTGTTTGGTAAAATGGTTCGTGTGTAGGGATACCCTAATTGATAAATTATGATTCTACAACCTGTAGGAAATTTTATAGACCTTTATAGCACTTTTACCTAGAAATAAATACGCTCATGGACAAAACTTAAAGAAGTTCTGCCCTTTAGCATGTATATCGGGATTCAGACAATAACTCTGAAAGATATTTGATACACAATGACCTTTATTGAAGACACACCATATAACCAAGTGTGAACAAAATATAGTCATGGACAAAACTTAAGGAAGTTGTACCTTTTAGCATGTATATCGGGATTCAGACAATAACTCTGAAGGATATTTGATACACAATGACCTTTATTGAAGACACACCAGATAACCAATTGTGAACACAATATATTCATGGACAAAACTTAAGGAATTTGTACCTTTTAGCATGTATATCGGGATTCAGATAATAACTCTGAAAGATATTTGATACACAATGACCTTATTGAAGACACACCAGATAACCAATTGTGAACACAATATATTCATGGACAAAACTTAAGGAATTTGTACCTTTTAGCATGTATATCGGGATTCAGATAATAACTCTGAAAGATATTTGATACACAATGACCTTTATTGAAGACACACCAGATAACCAATTGTGAACACAATATATTCATGGACAAAACTTAAGGAATTTGTACCTTTTAGCATGTATATCGGGATTCAGATAATAACTCTGAAAGATATTTGATACACAATGACCTTTATTGAAGACACACCAGATAACCAATTGTGAACACAATATATTCATGGACAAAACTTAAGGAATTTGTACCTTTTAGCATGTATATCGGGATTCAGATAATAACTCTGAAAGATATTTGATACACAATGACCTTTATTGAAGACACACCAGATAACCAATTGTGAACACAATATATTCATGGACAAAACTTAAGGAATTTGTACCTTTTAGCATGTATATCGGGATTCAGATAATAACTCTGAAAGATATTTGATACACAATGACCTTTATTGAAGACACACCAGATAACCAATTGTGAACACAATATATTCATGGACAAAACTTAAGGAATTTGTACCTTTTAGCATGTATATCGGGATTCAGATAATAACTCTGAAAGATATTTGATACACAATGACCTTTATTGAAGACACACCAGATAACCAATTGTGAACACAATATATTCATGGACAAAACTTAAGGAATTTGTACCTTTTAGCATGTATATCGGGATTCAGATAATAACTCTGAAAGATATTTGATACACAATGACCTTTATTGAAGACACACCAGATAACCAATTGTGAACACAATATATTCATGGACAAAACTTAAGGAATTTGTACCTTTTAGCATGTATATCGGGATTCAGATAATAACTCTGAAAGATATTTGATACACAATGACCTTTATTGAAGACACACCAGATAACCAATTGTGAACACAATATATTCATGGACAAAACTTAAGGAATTTGTACCTTTTAGCATGTATATCGGGATTCAGATAATAACTCTGAAAGATATTTGATACACAATGACCTTTATTGAAGACACACCAGATAACCAATTGTGAACACAATATATTCATGGACAAAACTTAAGGAATTTGTACCTTTTAGCATGTATATCGGGATTCAGATAATAACTCTGAAAGATATTTGATACACAATGACCTTTATTGAAGACACACCAGATAACCAATTGTGAACACAATATATTCATGGACAAAACTTAAGGAATTTGTACCTTTTAGCATGTATATCGGGATTCAGATAATAACTCTGAAAGATATTTGATACACAATGACCTTTATTGAAGACACACCAGATAACCAATTGTGAACACAATATATTCATGGACAAAACTTAAGGAATTTGTACCTTTTAGCATGTATATCGGGATTCAGATAATAACTCTGAAAGATATTTGATACACAATGACCTTTATTGAAGACACACCAGATAACCAATTGTGAACACAATATATTCATGGACAAAACTTAAGGAATTTGTACCTTTTAGCATGTATATCGGGATTCAGACAATCTAACCATCAGAAACTTTTACTTACTCGATCAGTAGTTGCCCTTTTTATTAAATGTATCCACCTGATCCAACTACGAATTCACTTTTTTATTATTTTCCATTATTGTATTGTTTCCTTAGAAACAAGAACTTATTATTAGTGATAAAGCCCAATATATAGCTTATTCTAAAATGACAAAACCTTACCTAAGAAAGCCTATTCTAACGGCCCTAAGCCATACAGATAAGAGTATTCTACCAGCACTGAACGAAAACTACTTAAGTGATTTCCAAGGCCTTACAAACAACAACAGAATTGGTCCAGCCACACAATCAAAGACTACCAACACATGGCAACAACCTAACATTGTGAAACAAAACTACATAGACACACGTTATTTCAACAGCACAAAACACATGGACAAGGTTCTACCTCTATCATGACAAGGTCTTACCAACAACACCAATGTTTACCTCATAACCAAACTACTGTAAACAAGGCGAGAAGAGCAATCAAACATTTTCTAAATTACCAAACTAGAATACAGACACAAAAAGCTATTTTAACAGCAAAAATCATAAAGACAAGGTTCTAACACACCATCACATGGTGTTGCCAACAATAACAATGTTTACCAGACTTCGAAACAAGACTACCGTAAACAACACAAGAAGAGCAGAGCAACCAAACATTTTCTACAATATGAAACTGAATTCTAACAACACAAGCCACATGAACAAGGTTCTAACACATCATCACATGATGTTGCCAACAATAACAATGTTTACCAGACTTCACAACAAGACAAGCGTAAACAACACAAAGAGAGCAGAGCAACCAACTATTTTCTACTATATAAAACAGAATTCTAACAACACAAGCCACAATAACAAGGTTCTAATTTACCATCACATGGTTTCTCCAACAATAACAATGTTAACCAGACCTCACAACAAGACTACCGTAAATAACACAAGGAGAGAGCAGAATAACCAACCATTTTCTACGATATGAAACTGAATTCTAACAACACAAGCGACACCAAAAGGTTTTAACACACCGTCACATGGTGTTGCCAACAACAATAACAATGTTTGCCAGACTTCTCAAGAGGACTCCCGTAAATAATACATAAGAGCCGAACAGCCATCCATTTTCCACCATATGAAACTGAATTCTAACAACACAAGCCACATAAACAATGTTCTAACACATTATCAACACCATCACATGGTGTTGCCAACAACCACAACAACAAATATTACCAGACTTCACAACAAGACTGCCGTAAAAAAACACAAGAAGAGCAGAGCAACTAACCAATTTCTACAATTCGAACCAGAATTCTAACAACACAAGTCACACTAACAAGGTTCTAATACACCATCACATGGTATTGCCAACGACACCAAGGTCCACCTAGTCTAACAGCAATCCTACACCGCAGGCAATCCACACGGCACGTACCTGGAGAAGGCCGCAGACAACTGCCCAGCAGGCCCCAGCGCGGCCTCTTGGCGGCCCCCTCAGGGGCCGAGCTCACCATGGACTCCGTGCTGTCTCCCAGCGCCATGCCAACCGACCGACCGTCGCAACCACGTGGTCCGCCACTACTGGCAATTTTTAGCGTGCGCGTCGTCAGCTGACCCACATCGTCTGCCTTGCATTGCAACTTCCCTCGGTGCACGTCGCCGCTCCGCTTCCTTCCTCACTTCCTGACTCACTCACTCACTCCACATGGATGCCTCGATGTATCGTCGTCTTCTTCCAGATCCTTTCTCCACTCTCTTTTTAACCATCTTGATCGATGTTTTTACATTCGACATCCTTCCTAGACTCAAATCATGTTATCTCTCAAACCTCCAGAGGGCTGGGTGTAGCTGCATCGTCTATCCAGTCTCAGAACATCTATCGATCGTCTATCATGCATATTTTATTTCTGGATGATTCATGTTCTTTTACATCATTTCTTTCTTTGAGATATCTCTCAATTACTTGAATGTCTTTATAACGGCATCACGGTTCTTTTGACCTCTTTACTCTTTGAACCACATCGATGTCTTAATCCTGCTGTAATACATTTTTGCATGGCCATTCAAATACTTTCTTTTCCTCTTGAACCATTTCCATTAACGATTTCCTTGGATACTTCTCTCTCTTTCAACAGAATCATAGAGACCGTTTTCTCCTCAAAATAGCTCCCAACTTACTTGATGTAGCGCCTTCATTGAAATCTTTTCTCCAGTCATCTAGAATACCATTTTTCACTCAGTCTGTTCTGATTCTTAGGCTGTTCTGATATGGAATTCGAACCTATCTTCAAAGTCTTTTTTTTTTTTTTCGATTACAAATCCGGAAATCTCAATATCGGAGATATCTATACAAGCTATGAATCTCATCTTTCAGTTTTTCTAACGTAACATGGGAAACGCAATTTTCTAAAACATCTATCGCCGTGCGCGCGACTCTAATTAAAATTCAATTCGAGAATGATTGGTTCGTTGAAGAATGAAAGCTCCCCATTGTATTACTAATTGAACGTATTGCCAAGGTTTTATTCCTCTCGCTTAAAAAAAAAAGTAGCAAGCCTACAGGTACTGTATGCATCATCCTGTTCAGACCAGGGATTGGTGCAACTAGGGCTTGTTTTACACTGGTGTGAACTTTCCTAATACATTTTATTCTCTATTTACTCCTTGTTAATTCGGGAAACAGATATTTAGTCCACTAAATTTAATTCAAATTTCGAAGTAGTTAATACTATATTTAAACTAATTGGCATCATTTGTACAAGTATACTTGTGTACTTGTAAATAAAGGCCTCTGGTGGTTATCCATTTATTCTACTCTTTGTGAAAAAAAAATCGGCCCTTTACCTTTAGCTACCAATTTCTAGCCAAGTGTCCTCCCTGTGAATTATAGCATTAAACACACTCCTGATTATATGCTAAAACACACACACAATAGAATATAAATATTTTAACGATAATTTATATCATAGAAAAGAAATTTTTAACGAGATTACTAAAATGAAGACAAAAATAATTTTATAATGAAAAATCCTTCTATAATACAATTCGAATCAATCCCAGATATATATATATATATATATATATATATATATATGGTGTGTGAATGTTATTCTTTTATAGAGCTCTCACTCTCTTATCAGCTAGATTTTCAGCTTTAGCTATTTTATCTCATGGGCCTTTTAAATTGAAGTGGAAAAACCTATCAAATAGAAAGGACCGAGAGAGAATGTTTTTTCGTTATAAAAGTTTAATTACGCGGAGTTTTTCAATGAAGAGATCGATAAAACGTTTTAATTCCGTTATATGGAAACTTTAGATATCAAAAGGAAATTAGAAGTTTGTCAGAATAGGAGGATGGTCAGAATATCGTCTATTGACCGTATTGGAGTGAGGGATACACCTTGAAGAATGAAGAGAAAGGTAGACCAAGGGAAATGTTCGATGATCCAATCGAATTGTCTGGTATTAGAACCTGTAATGAAGAGAATTGCTCAGAACAGGTTGAAATGACATTCCATAATGGCTGACCTATGTATCGAAGATAGCAACACGTGACGCTATGATAAAAAAGGAAATAAAACTATATAAAGCACAATTTTTTTTTAATTTTCGAAATAAAATTTCTACACTGTGTGTATGTGCGTGTGTTTTCCTTTCTGCGATGAAAAAGTATTGGGAGGTCTTGGCTCATCAGTGGTGAACCTTCCCAGCGGTTTAGCCAAATTAAAATTAATTTACCAGACCGCTTTTTTAGAGCTCTAATACTGTATTGTACGATTCTAATTATATATGCGACAATGATGGACGCAATCTTAGTTTAAGCAAACTGGACATAAGCGCTTATAGGACAGTAGAATTACATACAAATATTTGCATCGAGCAATACTCTTCCGCAAACAATAAAAAGACAGTTAACCATTTGAAAACCATTTCTAAGATTCCACCCTTCAGTGCTGCGTATATAAGCAGAATCGTCCAATACAGTATTGGAGCTCTGAGTGGCGGTCTGGTAGATTAAATTGACGAAACCGCTAGGAGGATTCACCACTGATGAGTCAAGCTCTCCCAATATATTTTTTCATCGCAGTAAGGGCAGTAGAAGTTTGTATTATGTATAAAATAAACATTCGTGCTTTTAAATACTTTCATTTTATATGTATAGATGGCGCGTTATTGCTTTGTGTTAACAGTTAGAAGTAAATTAAACAAGGATATAAAGAGCCATCTCTATTTAAGAAATATAATGCACGAATTTTTATTTTAGAAATGAAATAAACTTTAAAATGATGATAGAATTTTCGCTTTACAGTAAACTCTCCTATAACGCGATTAATGTGTTCCGTGTTGTATGAAATCGCGTTATAGGAATTCGCGTTGTACGAAATAAAACTTGTATAACGCGAATGTTGTTAGGGTAAATTGTTTTATTTTATAACGCGTTATACGAAAATTCGCGTTGTATAAATAAATTTGTCGCAATTTTTTAATCGCGTTGTAAAAACTCGCGTTATAGGAGAGTCCACTGTATTTCAATTTCAGGAAAGGATTAACGGTCAAACAAGTTAAACTTTCGGATAAGATCTTTGCGTCAATTATATCCTTTTTACATGCGACGCACCAATTATCATATGTCTTATCCTCAATTGAACATATGAATTCAGAATCCTAATAGATAAGGCATAAGAACAAATGTATCAAATCAATATATAAAGCAATCATATAAACAAGTTACTTTAAATAGCTATAATAATTGTTAATAAGTGCTGTGTACGGAGTTAAAGATAGGTTCTCCAAAAAGAGTTAGGTCATGTCAGTGAAAGAAAAGTGACCTTGTATAAATGAACTTTTTGTCCACTTATCTAAAAAAGTACATTGAAGTATCCGGTTTATTATAATCATAGTGGGTAGTAGTACTGTAAGTACACACTGTTGCATAGTGGGTAGTAGTACTGTAAGTACACACTGTTGCATAGTGGGTAGTAGTACTGTAAGTACACACTGTTGCATAGTGGGTAGTAGTACTGTAAGTACACACTGTTGCATAGTGGGTAGTAGTACTGTAAGTACACACTGTTGCATAGTGGGTAGTAGTACTGTAAGTACACACTGTTGCATAGTGGGTAGTAGTACTGTAAGTACACACTGTTGCATAGTGGGTAGTAGTACTGTAAGTACACACTGTTGCATAGTGGGTAGTAGTATTGTAAGTACACACTGTTGAAAGTCTGGAGAATAATTTGGCGAAACTGCTGAGAGGGTTCACTACTGATGAGCCAAATTCTCTCTCTCATCAAATAATTTCTAACATTATATTAAGGTCTGCAGAGATAAATTTTGACAATATCTACACTCAAGAACCAAACTTAAGGAAGTTGTACCTGTTAGAATGTATATCGGAATTCAGACAATAACTCTGAAATATATTACAGTGACCTTTATTGTGTGAAGACACACGAGATAACCAAGTGTAAACAGTATCTGTTTCTTAAAAAAATAATAATAATAAAACAGACAACCGACGACATCAAAATATGAAACTTCCATAAGTTTTGACCATGAGTGTATAATAAAGAAACATAAATGCCACAAAAACACTTGTAAAATGTAACTGATAAAAGTATGAATCACTTTTATAAACACTAGCGCAGAACATTCCAATGTTTGATCAAACTCGATAGAAAAGTCCATACAGAACAAACTTGTACAAAATCTCAGTATCACAAGTTGAGAGTAGAAAAAACCTCGTCAGTTGGCAGCTGGCCATAGAATTGACGCAAGAGTACGAAGGCTTACTGAATTACGTTTTTTAGAGTACTGAGTAGTGTCATGGTTGGAAGGACACCTTTCTTGTCGTGGTAGTGGTGGCACAGAGAATCTTCCAGAAAACTTGATTTTTTTTAAATGATGGAGTCTTATTTTCTACATTTTGGGAGAGAAAATATAGTTATTGTTGAGCAATTATAGAGAAAAAAAGTTTTTTCTTGTCATTTGTTTGTGATCCGTTAAAACGATAATGAAATAGTCAAATTCTCAATGATAATTTTAATCAAACACATCCTTACAAAACGGTCTTGAAGATACAATATTAAACCAGTTTCAAGTGACTCCTGTTTCAAAATGAAAGCTGCTGAAAGAAGATATAACCACGTGGCCTCATGGCTACCTTGTACATGTACTTGAATGTTTTTTATTGTTTTAGTTTGTCTTTAAAAAAAATCGTGCTGATTAATTTATGCTTAATTGACCTTTATATAAAGCTTATGTCCATTGTTTGATAAAATACCATTTCTGAGATTCCACCCTTCAGTGTCGCTCGAATAAGCAGAATTGTCGAATACAGTATTAGAGCTCTAAGAAGCGGTCTGGTGAATTAGATTAGCACAACTGGGAGGGTTCACCACTGATAAGCCAGGTCCTTCCAATATTTTTTCATCACAGTAAGGATAGTAGAAATGTTTGTTTTATTTGAAAAAGAAAAAAATCGAGCTTAATAGTTCTATTGCTTATATTTAAATAAAGGTTAGCTTTTTGCCTCGGTTTCCTGGTTTTGAGTAAATTGAGGATTTGCCGTAGAATTGGATAGGACGTGTTTGATTCCTTTACTCCGGTAGATCGATAACAGTTGGTAGTTTTCTCTTAATTTACTCTAATATATGTCTTAAGGTTTATATGGATGTTCGTTTTATTCGTACTATGATTGGCTGATTAAGGTCATGTGACAGTTAACAGCCACTAAAAGCGCGAATAAAACGGACATACATATAAAGATGGAAACATTAGATATATTATAGTGTTTATTTATGCAGCGTCTCTTTATCTATTAAATACACTCATGGTCATTTTTAAAGAGACAATGTCAATTTTGTTCACACTTGGTTATCTCGAGTGTCTTCAATAAAGATCACTGTAATATCTTTCAGAGTTATTGTCTGAATCCCGATATACATGCTAAAAGGTACAACTTCCTTAAGTTTTGTCCATGAGTGTATTTTGTTCACACTTGGTTATCTAATGTGTCTTCAATAAAGGTGACTGTAATATCTTTCAGAGTTATTGTCTGAATCCCGATATACATGGTAAAAGGTACAACTTCCTTAAGTTTTGTCCATGAGTGTATTTTGTTCACACTTGGTTATCTCGTGTGTCTTCAATAAAGGTCACTGTAATATCTTTCAGAGTTATTGTCTGAATCCCGATATACATGCTAAAAGGTAAAACTTCCTTAAGTTTTGTCCATGAGTGTATTTTGTTCACACTTGGTTATCTCATGTGTCTTCAATAAAGGTCACTGTAATATCTTTCAGAGTTATTGTCTGAATCCCGATATACATGGTAAAAGGTACAACTTCCTTAAGTTTTGTCCATGAGTGTATTTTGTTCACACTTGGTTATCTCGTGTGTCTTCAATAAAGGTCACTGTAATATATTTCAGAGTTATTGTCTGAATTCCGATATACATGCTAAAAGGTACAACTTCCTTAAGTTTTGTCCATGAGTGTATTTTGTTCACACTTGGTTATCTCATGTGTCTTCAACAAAGGTCACTGTAATATCTTTCAGAGTTATTGTCGGAACCCCGATATACATGCTGAAAGGTACAACTTCCTTAAGTTTTGTCCATGAGTGTATAAGATAGCGGATTTGTTTCTTGGAAGTCCTTCGGATATGTGGCCTAATATATTCTTATTTTGGTTGGCTGATATTAAAAAAAAAATTCCTGAGTTGTTTTTAAGACTTATTTTTAGTCTGTTTATATATTCTTTGTATTATAGGGATCTTGCATCTCCTTTTTTTCTAATGGGGAATTTTGGAAAGGTGAGAATAGTTTGATTAAAAATCGTTTAATTATTCTTGAAATGTCAAGAGGGTGCTATAACTGTGTAGGTTTAAATGCTTTAGTTATGACAATACTGAAACTATAACTTCCATTGATTACAGATTCTTTTAAAAGTCCAGCAGAGCTTACCTCAGTGATTGCCAGGAACTAACTGGACCTCTAACACCTTGTAAGTACCAAATTCGAACTGTTTTTTTTCCGCGTTTAGAAACATGTGATCGCTATTTTTCACTTTCCATCATATGTACTTGGGATATATATGCAAATAAGCAAAGATCACGTAGTTTCTATGTGGGTGAAAGATGATTGGTTAGCTATCCCAGAACATGGCCTCGACACGATCACGTGATCCATCAGGAATAAACTTAACTGGTCCACTCAATTGCGGGGCAATTAGAGAAGAGTTCCTGGAGGGTTTCCAAACAATGTGACCATTGACTATAAGACATTGGAAGGTGATATTGCTGGAATCTCGTGTGTACTACATATATATATTGTTTGGTAAATTATATGGCTACATTAATCAATTATTTATTTAGTTCCAGACGTTTCAATGATCATTTCCCTCAGGGGAATGTCATCGAGTCACTGAAACCTCGAGGTAAATAATTGATCGATATATTTCTTCAAATAAACTAGAGATGTAGAGATATGTAGAGATACAAATGAAAACACCAAAACGCGAATGTTTCTTTTCACAAATAAATCAAACTTCTACTGTCCTTACTACGATGAAAAAAATATATTGAAAGGGCTTTGGCAGTGGTAAACCCTCCCAGCGATTTCACCAATTTAATCTATCAGACCGCTTCTTTAGAGCTCTAATATTGTATTGGATCATTCTACTTTTATATGCAAAACAAGTTTGATTTATTTATGAAAATAAAATTTCGCGTTTTGGTGTTTTCATTTGTATTATATATATGGCGAGTTATTGCTATGTATTAACATAGTAGATATTTGAAAATTTAATGTAATTCTTTATATCTTCCACATATTCTGTTTAGTTTCTAAGCTGAAGTGCACTATTTAGCATTGTGCAAATATGTTTAATCTCATCATAGTCCTCTCTATCGACGAGAATGGTTAAGATTCTAATGCAGCATTCCATTTATAGAGAGAGAGAGAGAGAGAGAGAGAACGCTTCACGATTTTGCGTGTCATCCTTGCGCAGGGGCCATGCTAATCTTCTCTGTATCGTTCCAATTTTAGTATATGTACCGCCGAACAAGCGTGAGAGAGAGAGAGAGATGAAAAATCTAGAGAATTTACTGCAGTGAGAGAAGGTATAATGAGAAGGCTTGACTCATCAGGGGTTAACTCCCCGGCAGTCTAGCCAGTTTAATCTCTACTATTGTCTCTGGTTGCTATCTATTTGCGTAGGCGCAGTAGAATATTGCTCGATGCATTTACTTGTTAAAATCTATTCGGGCAACTCTGTGCTTCACTTCCATCAATAATTGACAATATGACCCAGAATAAGTATATTGCTACGGCGTTTTATGGTTTCCACAAGTCCATATCTCAGAAGAAGGCCAAATGACACTCACTCCTCACTTTCTTACTGCTACTCATTTTGTGTTGTTTTTCTTGCTTCCCTCTTTCTCTTTCTTGTTTTTTTTTCTTTTTTTTTTCTTCTGTCTATATCGTTATTTCCTTTGTCTCACTGCTTTGTTCTTATGCATACCTCTGGTGAATTCTGTATAGGGTCAGTGACCCTAAATAAAGGCTTTTTGTTGTTGTTGTTGTTAAAATTTATTCATTTTGTTGTGTGTGTGCTGTAATCTTAGAATCTTATTAAAAATAGCATTAAAAGCGTAGTTTTATAACTTCATTAAATACCTTCACCTTGTATTCAATAACTAATATAAAGACTGTATAAGATAATCAGCCCAACACACACAATGGTAGAGTGGTTTTGAGATTGAAACTGGCGAAACCACTGGAAGCTTCAACATTAATGACCAATATCCTCCTGTCAAAATGTCTTCAAATGAAGATGTTCAGAATTAATCTTTTTTTACTTATAAAAATGCATCAACATATCTACAAGTTTTATTTTAAGAGCTCCCGACAGATCAGATACTTGTGTCCATGTCGGTAATATTAGAATCTGATTTGAGTTTTGAAAAAAAGGCAGCAAATCTAACCATCTTCGGACCAGGCAACACGAGGCCCGTACGAAGTCATGTTGAGGCTCGCGGAGCTAGGTCAAATGAACATAAATGTCAATTCCATTATCTACATATATCACCGAAGGAATAAATCAATTAGCTGCGTTGTGAACCGACAGGAAATATTAATTATGGAATTTTGGCCCGCCTGCTGACAAGATTGGTCATCCCTGTATTAGACCTTCCTATCGACACGGTAATGATAGTAAAGAGACCATTAACTATATTTCAAAGTTTTATAAAAATACAATATATTTCTCACGTTAATGAGAGACAAACCGACACGGAAGATAGATGAGAAAATAGAGGGGTAGGAGCAATTAACAATTAGAGATAATGGGCTCAAATGAGTCATTCCAGTTTCATGAGAAAGGTTGGATGACGACTTGGTGGAATTTTCAGGATGGAGAATCGTTATCAAGTTCTAAATACATTTTACAAGAATAAAATGACTAGAGACTCGAGTGTGATTAACATCAAAAATTGTCTAAAACCTTTAAAATCGATTATAAAATAAAAAAATAAAATAACACTATGGTTATTTAAAAATATATATATATGTTATAATAGAAAAAAAAAAGATTTTTCTGTTTGATTTTTGATAACTAGTTATATAGAATTAATACTTGATGCGGATTATTTTGAGAATATAGATATTTGTTGAGCAGTCGTGGCAATGATTAAATAAAATCAGTTATCAAAAATTAAGAACTTATGGAATATATGAAAAACATGGTTTGATAAAAGTAATGCCTGGCTTAAGGGCGAGTAGAATAAAGAAAACAAAATATTATTACATAATGTACAAAAGTTTTGAGCCGGCCATCGGGGAAGAACAACGAGTTTTTATAGGGGAAGCGTAACCTCTGGCGGTCGATTTAGCAGAATATTTGAATCTATGAAAATATGATTTTAAATAAAATAATATTTTATATAACATATATATATTAAAAATAAAAAAGGCATATCCTGACCAAGAGCACATATGCTTTTCAGAAGGCAGAGCGCAATCTGGTGGAACAGAAATCAACTATTCATTGATTTAACCTGTTCCCTGATATTTGGCCAACCCAATTTCTTAATAAATCAAGAAAAGCCATCCACGAACGCGTTTCGCGCTGTTTGCGCTCGTTATCAAATTTGGTTAGGAAAACCTTTAGAGTTGGTAAGAAAAAATGCCCTATTAGAAAAACGTCAAAATTGATTATTAAAATGAATAAAATCGGTTATAAAGATTTTTAACTTTTGAATATAAAAGTTTATAACCTGATGTTTCGGCATCTTAAGTCCTGAAGAAATAAAAATGGCCTGAAAAATATAAATTGAAGATAATTGTTTGGTTAAAAAAAGGTAAGATATGTTTTAAGCGCCAACAAACATCTAAGAAAAGTAAAGTCGCAGTATAATGGAGACAAATAATGAAATAGTCAAAATATTTAAAATCAACGAGTTACAAAATCCAATAAATGTGGAAACGTTATTTTAGGCAAAATAGTGGAAAATTGAGCCATAGTCAGTTAAATTCAGAAAAATATGGGAAAGGGCCAAAAAAAAAAACCGATCAAGAAAATCAGTATTTAACTGAAAATCCAGCCTTTACCCTTGTAATGATAGAAAAATATTTTAGAAAAAAAAATTAATCACAGAGTTATCAGTGTTGCCAAATTAATTTTCTCTTTTAAAAAAATCGATATCGTCTGGAGTGAAAATGATAATTTGTTTTGGAGAAAAATTAGAAAAAAGGCAGAGGATGATGGATATGACGACTTCACTTTTAATTCAAAACGAATTAGTTGGGATTATTTACGATTCCACATGTGGCGCTTTTTATTTATTTTTTATATATATATGAAATGATTTTTATTGATTTTTGAGGGGGCTCACAGATAGAAATAGTTTTATATATAGATTTATTTATTTATATTCCACTTCGTCTCTTCCCACAAATTAAATTTGTTCTTCTGATGAAAATTTTATTCATTTTTATAAAATATTTTGCTTTTTCTTGATATAAATTCAGAAATAATTTCAAAATTACTTTTTTTATATACACTATATCAGTAAGAATAATTTCGAAAACATTAATTAATTTATTTCTTTTTATTTATTTTCAAGAGAGTAAGGATATTAATGTTTTGGTTGGTAGTTGACGCTCTGCGCCCCAGGAACATGGGTTATAAATAATATGTTTTGGCATATATTTATTCATAGATGCAGGGATTTTTGTCGTGCTTTGATGGAAGGCTAGTAAAATTGCTCTCTATTCTAATCAATGTCACCGCTTTACCAGAAGTGTACAATACTGGGAGCCAGGTGAACCTGGTGGAAAATGGGCCCTTGACTGTTAAAAACCTAATGGTAAATTTCAGATTCCAAAGGTCGCAGACGAAATCTGCTGGACACAATTTTTTAGGTGGACGAGTGGGTAACACCCTCGATTCCCGACAGTCATGAACCGGGATTTAATCCCGCGTTAACCTTTGTTATCATAAACTTGTTATCAAAAATTGTTATTAATTATCATAAACTAGGTTGCTCTTTTTGAGCGGTACCTAATAAAGTGATTTTGAATCGGCGGAGGGATTTTTTTTGAAGATAAGGAAAAGGTGTGTAGGGGCGTGTGTGTGTGTGTGTGTGAGGGGGGTTGAAGTGATTATAAAGGGCTGATGAAAGTTGTAGGGACACATTGATTAAGAATTTTAATCAATATTGAAGGGGGTCGGTGGAATAAACCGTTGGTTTTCGACCTCTATCGAATCCCGTATTGGACACTTTATTTCTGATTTTAAAAAATGCTCCGATGCCCCCCCCCCCGATTCTTGTAAAAGTCCAACCCCACCAGCGAGTACAAGTAACCAAACGGGGCTTTGGCACATTTGTAAGTGCAGAAGTCTAACTGCTTTTCACATGTGTAGACATGTGGTGCACTTACTGAAAAAGCGGTATGCCTACTTCTACTCACCATGATTATCATGGCCTGTACCACGTGTACTAGGAATAATAAAAAAATAATATCAATTGATTTCAATGCCACGCTCTTACTATGTTTATATAGTTGGTTTCAAGGGATAAAGGATAAGAAAGACCTATGCTGGTATCGACTTGTCCTACCTCTATAGTGGAATTGGGGAGCGATGTGGTGTCTTCTAGTGAAACTGTAATGTGAGCTGGTAGATTTTTAACGCATTGAGAGCTTTGAAGACCGTTCTTCATCTCAAAGAACAAAGATCACACGTCAAAGAAGGATTTGCCAAGAAACCACGACCGTGATTTAGCGCCGTATTTCCAACGGTCTCGCGGTATGTGGCGGAGATATAAAGCAGACGTGGCTTAATAAAACAAAGCAGAAGACAGGTGGCCGAACCACGTGACCGGAAACAGCAAGGCCAGCTGGCGGCAGACGAATTTCATCAATAGCTAATAGTTCGGCTGTTCAAATAAGATCGACACCAACGACGTTTGGTTTTCGATTCTGGAACTACACTGGAGATTGGGATATCAACCTGATAGGATGTGATGTGATTGTGGTTTGACACCCTCAAAACAGAGATTCAATTCGCATGATTTCTTTAAATTGCCAAATGACCTGGCTGAGGTTTACGAATCTCTCTAGCGCATGGTAAATTCTAAGTCTAAAGGTTTTCTACGTCTATAGACGTATGGTGTACTCTAAATATGGTATGTCACAACCCACCATGGCCTAGTGCTACATGTATAGACACATGGTGTACTTACAGTACATGCTGTTACAACCCTCTACCCACTACCGCCTGATACTACATGGATAAGACGCACATTTTTACCATCGTCAAATATGTAATGTACACATTCTGGATAAGTATCGATTTTACCTATGACTACAACATGGACTCACTTTTAGAGGCTCATGTCTAATGTATGATGTAAATATCTCAATGTCTCTGTATTCATCTTTACTTGATAAACTGAAACTTTGACTCATGTAAAACTGACTTTACTATGTGTATATAACCATTTTTATTTGAGTATGTAAATAATATGTAAACAATGCTATGTAGTTAATAGTAATGTCTGAATAAAGAGTTTTAAAACGTACATGTGTAGACATGTGATGTACAGTACAAGCTGTCACTACTTACCATGTCCTGGTACTACATGTGTAGACATGTGGTGTGCTTACAAGCTGACAAAACCCTCTATCTACCCTGATATAGCTTGTTATGTCTAAGAATAAAGATTTCCTAGCCATCTTTTAAATTTGTATTCGACCTAAAAGCAGCAAAAAGACTTTCAATTGAAGACACAGAGCTTAGTGTGTGTGGACCAGGTTGACAGTCAATTTAGTGACTACCTTGCTGTAAGTCAGTTGTTCCAGACACCGCGAGGAGTTAATTAAATATCTTCTTTAATTAATCACATCCCCACGTCCTAATTAAAGACGTACGCACAGTGTTGTCCAACGTTCCTTTCCTAAACAATACCCCATCAATTAACCTATAGTTGTTTTTGCGACTATTTTTTTTTACTCCATTGTCGAGAAATGTTGACATTTTTGCCTTGTGTTAGCCACTGGGGTAGCTGTCGTGGAAGAAGGTTTGTTTTTCATTCGAATTTGTAAAAGTTCCATCGGTAATTACTACATGTTTTAATAAATTTTTAATGAAGTGCTATATAAAATTGTGAAGATGTGTAATCAAATTGGTGGTATTTCCTCATAGATCGAGTTTTATAGTAATTACTTGAAAATTTGCTGTAATTGTATTCCTATCTGTGATTGTTTCATTAAATACTCATTAAATTAATTAAGATTTATAGTGTTTTATCGAAATTTTTGTAGTGATTTTAATGAGATTTGTCTTGATAGAATTAATATATATTCTGATTTCATTGATATTTGTGATGATTTCATCGATATTTTTAGTTGTATCATTGATATTGTGGCGATTTTATCGAAATTGTTTGTCTTTATTGATATTTTTGGTATGATTTCATCGAAATTTAAGGTGGTTTCATGGATATTTTATCGAAATATTGGGTTGTTTCATTGATATTTGTGGGGATTTCATCGAAACTTTTGCTGGATTCATGAATATTTTGTGGTATTTTAATTATTGTGGCCATTTTAATTGGAACTTATGGTTGTTCCACCTCTACTCCAATCGTGACGTGTGGCACCTACTTCTCGCGATAACCTTCCCCACACTCGTGAATTTATTCAATACGTATATTTATACACTCATGGCCACAACTTAAGGAAGAGTAAAGTCTTTGATTTCGCCAGTCTCTATTTTTTTTTAAAGAAAACAGAGACAATTTTGTTAATACTTGGTTATCTCGTATGTCTTCAATATAGGTCATTGTAATATCTTTCAGAGTTATTGTCTGAATCCCGAAATACATGCTAAAAGGTACAACTTCTCAAGTTTAGTCCATGAGTGTATATACCACACAAACGTTCGATATTTGACATATTAAAGAATAAAACCAAACACACACTCTCGGAGCTAGACAGGTTCTAGACAGAATGCTCATTACTCACTATGCTCCCCATGTACACCACGGATGTGACGTCACACAGGAAACTACCCCCCCCCCCCCCCTCATGTTCTTGTTTGTTGTAGTACGTTTATACGTGCGTCTACACCACGTAGTCCCATTTAAAACACATAATTGGCTTCCGTTATTTAAAATAACGATTTATGACTGATGATAAGACATAGAGGGCCAACTTAAACGCATAAATATTATGACAAATATTCACACAATTATATCAAATGAAGAACAAATCGTAAGTGAAAGAGTTTCTTGTACAACCCTACATGGATTTATAAGATACTTTTATCTTACACACACAAAATTACAAATCGTAAGGAACAAACCTCAAGACATCTACTGATCGATTGCCCAGCATTTCAAGATTAAAAAATTAAGAATGAACTAGTTGTTTGTGAACTTAACGATTTGATTTCCGATAAAAAATCATATTTAAAGTTCAATTCATTTTGTAAATACATTCTAAACTTTCTACAAAATCTGGATCTCTAATGTTTTCATGTGTTGAATAATGTGAACAACTTATGTAAATAAACTTTTCTCCTTGTTTGGCGCAAGTATCCCTTGCGGGATATAGCGCTTTGGATATTTAAAAAAAAATCGTAAAATAAAAGTATCTTATAATTCCATGTCGGGTTCTACAAGGAACTCTTTTCCTTACGATTTGTTCTTCATTTGATATAATTGTGATTGTGATAAAACTTATAGTTTCACACTTACTGATTATTCTCACATCACTTTGTTACGAGAGAGTTTCTGTTTCAAAACGGACGAAAAAAATACAATTTGAAAGAAAAAATAACAAACTAGACGAATAAACAAACACTCCAGAGGTTATAATTCAACTTATAATAAAATCAAAATATTGAAAGGTAAAGGAAAGAGAGATGAAAAAGACTTTTCACAAGTATTGACATCGTAGACCTGGGTTCTCAAGTAAAGTTGTTACACAACAGTAACTTCTCTGTTGATACCTAGAATATCTTTACATAAAATGATGTATTTACCATCGCGGTATATATTTTAAACACTAAATCCACAAAAAAAAAACCGAAATTATCTCTTAAAACGAATTGTATTGTTTCAGGTGTGAGTCAGTTCAAAGACTGGTGTGTACACTTTCTAAATTCGGCTCCTTCAAGGCGACGCCTTCCAAATACGGTAATGTGGGAAATGCATCACTATAAAATCCCATCTCCTAGGAAGGGAAAATCCCTAACTGGAGCCTCCATGTGGAGGAGGGTGGACAACGTCTTAGAGCAGCTAAGTTAGGGGACCAGGATAAGTCACCAACTCTATCCCAATATGTAGGATTGCACTAACTTGACCTTGAAGTTAGAAACGGCTTCTAAAGATGGATGAACCTGCTGTTAGGTCATCGACATATAGAAGTGGAAGACAAAAAGGAAATTACCTCATTATTTTCCTCACGAAAATCCTCAATGAATGGACCAACATGAACTGTATGAGAACAAATCAAGATGGCATCCTAAAAGTGACGAAGAGGTCAACAAACATTATATGCTGAGAAAGGGTGAAGTCATTCATCTCCCCGGACATATCGCCCCAAAATAATACCTCGGAGCAATCTTAGCTGTGGCACGCTGCCAGGTGGCGCCTCTCTTCTGTGGTGGCCGCCATGTTTGATCTCTAGTTTCACACTTACTGATTATTCTCACATCACTTTGTTACGATCTGTTTCAAGACGGCAGAAAAAAATAACAAATTAGACGAAAATAAACAAACATAAATGTTGACAAATATTTGCTCTGTGCGTGCTTTAGATTAATAAATAGCGAAAAAAAATCCAGTGACAATTATATTATTACTAGACGGGTGACCCGGGCTTCGCCCCGGGATTGACCCGTGTGCATATCTACCCGAGTGATATATATTTAGATAAGATATTTTAAATATAATTGTTTGTTATTAGCATTATCTATTTGTTTGCATCAGCATAATGTATGTATACATGAAGTATGTGTATAAATATACACCTTAATAGTACAAAAGCTACATACCTATACTTTCGATATTTGCGGACCTATAATGAGGTATTGTTAACAATAGATTATTTAAGGAGCGACCCGCTCCAACACAATAGTTACAAAAACAACAAAGCGAGTGGGGGGGGGGGGCAAAGGTGGCGTGATCGTAGCCAACCAATAGGAGAGCGCCATTCCAAAAAAAAAAAAAAAGCAAACGGTGACAGAGATGAAAAAGAATTGATGACGCTCGTACCTGTATATAGAATTTTTTAAACAGAGACACAGAGCCCAATATCCATTGTGGATTGAAATAAAAAAATAACTAGATTCTTCAATATAGATGGAAATTTTGCCGGGAGGATATTGATCTAAAGAGACAAAGGTCGCCTCTCCCGTCCCATTGATGGCGTCTAGTTTTGACGTCTATTTTGACGGGAGAGGCGACCTTTGTCTCGTTAGATCAATATCCTCCCGGCAAAATTTCCATTTATATGTTCGCCATAGATTTGGCCCAGCCACTTTGCCAGCTAAACACCTCTTTGGCAGATTGTCAAGATTCCATTAGATCCCGTGTGTATCTCATTGAATAAAGTCCGCCCTAGACTGACGAGGGCCATTAGCCCGAAACCATGGTCTCTAGGTGGGCGCTTTTCAGTTTGCCAAAGCTGGTGTTGTGGCTTTGTCACCGACCCGAGGCCGCTAGTTGCGGCGACGGTCAATAGATGGCGTCTAGTTTTGACGTTTATTTGACGGGAGAGGCGACCTTTGTTTCTTTAGATTCCTCAAGTTGAAAAATAAAATATTTACATCTTTCATTCTGTGATGGTAAAATAAAAATCCATAAATTTGCATAAACAGACCTATGTGCATGGTCACATTACTTAAGCTGAACTCGAAAGCTAAAAAACAAAAGTAGGTCTATTTTATCATCATTATTTTATAAACATACTAGCCGAATGACCCGGGCAACGCCCGTGTTTTACCCGATTGAATGTTTTTATTCAAATACTATTTGTTACAATTATAAATTGGCGCCTTAAATAAATGCATATATTAGTTAATAACTATAGCCTATGTGCTTTATCTGTCTATGTACTGTTGGCTTCCGTAGGCGTCTCTTACTGGGAGAGAGGATTCCATTTAGTTATTAACTAATATATGCATTTATTTAAGGAGCGACCCGCTCCAACACAATAGTTACGAAAACCAAAAAGCGAGTGGGAGGGGGGGCAAAGTCAAAAACAAAGTGTCTCGCGTAGTGGTGGCGTGATCGTAGCCAACCAATAGGAGAGCGCCATTCCAAAAAAAAAAAAAAAAAGCAAACGGTGACAGAGATGATGACGCTCGTAACTGTATATAGAATGCAAAATAGGAAAACTATATCCAAAAAAAGAGTGATTCTCACGATTTTATTTTTCATACTTGCGTAGAGACCACTCATGTCGTCTTTACATCGTTCCCCAATTTTGTTTCTTTCCTCAAATCCAGTAGAAAGGATCTCCACCTATCGGGTGATTAACCCTGATATACTTCAGCAGACAAAACTTGGTTCTGTCCCTTGGTTGGTGAGATCACAGGCGAGTAGGGTAGGTGAATAATATATTTCTACACATTACAAATAAATATATTAGATATTAATCCCCTGTGCTCTATTAAATAAATCTATTTCCACACACGTCATCTCTCACTAGACCACAATTAAACCACATCAGATAATAACATAGAACAAACCAATGCCTTAGTTGTCTTGTACAGGTGTAGGGAAGATGGATTCACCACTGATGATTCGGGCTCTTTTACTCGCTTTCAGATTTTTTTTTTCTTATGAAAAAAAAAAGTTATAAAAGATATAATTAACACATTCAATATATATAACATATTTATATTTTTGAGAAATGAACCAGAGTGTAGTAATTTATGATGAAATCATGATAGATTGACAATTGTGACCCTGCTAGGTAAGTTCACTTGTACACCAAAGTGAACCAACACTGTGTAGCCGCCTTCCTTTATTTAGTGAGCTATATAAACCAGTAGATAGAGACCACATAAAACAATGGAAACCTTCTATAACCAAACTATATCCAAAAACTATTTACCTAAAAATATCTTGGTCATCTTTCATTGAAACTCTTTACAACGAAAAATTAGAAAATCTTTAGCGGTCCTTTCAATTCTGTTATTGAAAACTTTCTTTCTGTTTGTAGAGATATAACAAAATGGGTAACACAATTATAAAAAGAAAAATAATAGAGAAATAACAAAATGGATAATAAAATTATAACAAAAGGGGTAGAACAATGAAAGAGAAAAGAAGAAGGCATAGTGAGAAAACAAAATGGGTAGACCATGAGACTAAGCATTAATAGAAAGGAAACAAAATGGGTAGACCATGAGACTAAGCATTAATAGAAAGGAAACAAAATGAGTAGACCATGAGAATAAGCGTTAATAGAAAGGAAACAAAATGGGTAGACCATGAGAATAAGCGTTAATAGAAAGGAAACAAAATGGGTAGACCATGAGAATAAGCGTTAATAGAAAGGAAACAAAATGGGTAGACCATGAGAATAAGCGTTAATAGAAAGGAAACAAAATGGGTAGACCACGAGAATAAGCGTTAATAGAAAGGAAACAAAATGGGTAGACCACGAGAATAAGCGTTAATAGAAAGGAAACAAAATGGGTAGACCATGAGAATAAGCGTTAATAGAAAAGGAAACAAAATGGTAGACCACGAGAATAAGCGTTATTAGAAAGGAAACAAAATGGTTAGAAGTAAGAGAACAAGAAGGAATAAAATGAAAACAAGGGTAATAGAACAGAATGGGTAGATAATTGAAAAAAGCTTATAAAATAATAAAGAAGTGTTCTTTAGTGGGTACAAATGGATAAAACACTGAGAGCAAGATGGATTTTAAAAGAAATAGATATAAAAATGGGAACAATGTGGGTTATAGAGAAAGAGCAACAATATATAGAGGCGAACAAAATAGGTGGACAATGAGAATAAAGATGGGATATAAAGAATGAGAGAGAGATTTTTATAAACCAGGTTCCTCAGAGCGCCAACTCTGAAGAATGAGATGGGTTATGGACAACATGGTAGAACAATGGGAACAAGAATAAAAGGTATAGTAACTAAACAAAATGGATAGAACAGGGTGTATGATCAAGATAGGTTACGGAAAGAAATAGTGAACAAAATGGATAGAACAGGGTGTATGATCAAGATAGGTTACGGAGAGAAATAGTGAACAAAATGGATAGAACAGGGTGTATGATCAAGATAGGTTACGGAGAGAAATAGTGAACAAAATGGATAGAACAGGGTGTATGATCAAGATAGGTTACGGAGAGAAATAGTGAACAAAATGGATAGAACAGGGTGTATGATCAAGATAGGTTACGGAGAGAAATAGTGAACAAAATGGATAGAACAGGGTGTATGATCAAGATAGGTTACGGAGAGAAATAGTGAACAAAATGGATAGAACAGGGTGTATGATCAAGATAGGTTACGGAGAGAAATAGTGAACAAAATGGATAGAACAGGGTGTATGATCAAGATAGGTTACGGAGAGAAATAGTGAACAAAATGGATAGAACAGGGTGTATGATCAAGATAGGTTACGGAGAGAAATAGTGAACAAAATGGATAGAACAGGGTGTATGATCAAGATAGGTTACGGAAAGAAATAGTGAACAAAATGGATAGAACAGGGTGTATGATCAAGATAGGTTACGGAGAGAAATAGTGAACAGAATGTCTAGAACAATGGGAGAAGAAAGAGTACACATATATATATATAAATGGAGAGCGAGGTGTTGTTATCCCAGAAGTGTTTATCCTGAGGTGTAAGAGGAAAAGAAAGTTCTTGTCGCCACAACAAGATGCAGGTTGGGAAATTCCAGCCACCTGTAGCACTGTTTATTTATTTACATTGCAACATTGCCGCTGTCTCATCTCCCTTCTTATTCACCTGACCTTGATCCATGTCGCAGTCTGGTTTAAAATCCTTCCAAAAAAAAATTAAAGATAAGTATTTTTCAAAATTATTTTAAAGACTTTTTTTTTTACCTTACTACCAATTAATTTTATTTGGAAGAGTAAATATTTTGTGATCAAATTTATTAAACACTTAGGTACGTTAGCCATTTCTCTGAACCTAAAAAAATATTAAAGATGACTTGATGGATTCTTAATAAATAAGTGAAAACAATTTTTTGAGAGCCAATGTGATTTTTTTCTTCACATCTATAATCCTTGTGAAGCATTGTGAATTTATTTATTATTGTTAGATCGGCAGGTTTCATGAAGCTATCTCTACCAAATAAATAAACTTTTTTATCTCTCATAATATATTGTAGCGTTATTTGTTGTATTGTTTTACATAATTAGGTTTTGGATTTTGTTTGTGTTTGTTTTGCATGTATTGAGTTAATGATTGGTGTATATATATATATTCGTGTATTCTTTGATTTGAGTGGTCTGCTCGTTGGCAGCAATAAACGTTTATCGTTCGATTTATCTACGCCTGTTGCTTGCAATTCTTACCGCCACAAGTGGTGGAGATGCTGGGTACCGATACCATCACGGATACCTCTGTCAGAAGAAGCCGTCGCCTAGAAGGCCTGGAACCACGTTTTGATTTCGACGAAAAGAATAAGCCAATCAGAAAAATGTCAATATCGGCTGGAGTTAACACGGGTGTTAATACTTGCAAACATTTGACAAGAAACCCAACTGTGTTTAGCGCAATGGAACGGAGGATTGTGGCAAATGGATGAAGGATTACGAACGTATTGCGAGATCGAACTGCTGGGATGCACGATGAAATTGGCGAACGCACCATTCTTTTTGGAAGGGACCGCTGGCCAATGGTATGATAACAACGAAGAAGGAATGGATTCGTGGGATATGTTTAAGGAGATGTTTAGCCGGACATTCGACAATAGCGGTGTCCTTCTCAGACGCGCTAAGGACAACCTTCAGAGTCGAGCTCAGAAGAGTACAGAATCCTGTGAATCCTATATCCAAGACGTTCTGAGCTTGTGTAGGCAGGTGAATCCCGATATGAGTAAAGAAGAGAAAGTGGCACATCTAATGAAAGGTGTGGTAGAAGATGTCTATCAGGTCATCTTGATAAAGGAAATTGATACTGTTGAAGCCTTTGTCGATTGGTGCCGAAAGGTGGAGGCTTGCAAGCAGCGACGCATCGGGAAACCAAGGTTTGAGCGACTCCCTAACGTCGCAAGTATAGAGCAACCAAACTCCTCGTCCCTGGAAGATCTGATTCGACGAATCGTGAGAGAAGAAATTAAAAGTGCCCTACATTCCGAGCCTATAGTGCCGGAGGTGAACTCCCTGAAGAAAATGATTCATGAAGAGGTTGAGAGAAATCTGACCCAATTGCGCAGCAGGGTCCACACTACCAAGAACAACGCCGCCAATTTGAAGGACCAGCGAAACCACCCCCGTATTACCAGCAGCAAAGTCCTACAAGGCTGACAACTGCCCGAAGAAAGACTGACGAATGGAGGACGGTGGATAATATTCCCGTTTGTTTTCCAATGCGGACGCCCGGGTCACGTCGCCAGGTACTGCCGAGAGCGGCGAGGGATGATGGATCGACAGCCACCGGGGAGATACCACCCTGTCCAGAACGGCCCGCGAACGATCTATAATAGCAATGAAACCCCAGGCCGCGCAAGTTACCGAAGCCCGTCGCCCTATCCAGGTCGTGGCCGATCCCCAGCTGAACGTCGCCCCTCGATATCGCCAAGCCGACGATCTGGCCGATCACCTTATCGTGAGGAAAACTAGAGCAAGCGCCCTTCGCTGGAGGTAAGGTCGCTGAGGAGATTATAAATCCTCCGCCGCTCATAGCCGCTAAACTATCACAGAATATAGTTGACGTTACTATTGACGATAAAACTTTTCCTGCCCTTGTCGACAGCGGCGCTTCGTTTTCGGTTATTTCGGACCACTTTAGACAACAACACAAAAAGACTATGTTCAGTGACGCTGGCATGACACTTAGAGTTACCGACGGGAAATATATCGTTTCCAGGGGCCGATGTACGTTACGTTTAGAAATAAACGGATTAGTACAGCCGTTTGAATTCATTGTTTTACCAAGTTGTAGCCCCCCACGACATCATTCTCGGTTGGGACTTTCTGGAGGCGTCAAGGGCTATAATCGATTGTGGTAGCGCCGAGATTCTGTTAGAAAAAGCAGAACTACCAGAGGATTCTTCGAGCATATTCCAAACTGTGGCCGCCGACGATAGCTTTATAATCCCCGCTGGATCAACCAAGCAGATAAACGTAATCAGCGAAGCTATACTCGGTGTGAGTGATGTCGTAATGGAGCCTTCGAGGATCCTCTTTCTAGAACTTGATCTGATGGTTCCCGCCTCGATCTTCGCTGTCCAGCATGGAAAAGGGAGAATTTGGATAACCAACATCGGCACATGTGATCGAACTGTCCCCAAAGGAATGTGTATTGGAGAGATACAGGTACTGGAAGAGGGTCAGCTGGCGGTCATCGGTGATGCTTCGGACACCAATCGGCAGGGGATTCTTGGACAAGAAAACTCTCCAAACATTGCCTCGATGATAAGCCCTGATCTATCCATGCTTGAAAGGACCAGGATATGTTCGATACTTGGGAGTTTCAGCGGCTTATTTGAATTTAATAAGTTTCCGTCTAATCTGACGAGCACAGCCAAGCACAAGATAAATACAGAGGACCATCCCCCGATTAAACGCCGTCCATATCGAGTGTCGCAGGTCGAACGTCAAACCATTCAGAATGAGGTCGACAAAATGTTGAAAGGAGGTATAGTTCAGCTTTCCGAAAGTCCTTGGTCCTCTCCTGTGGTATTAGTGAAAAAGAAAAATGGTAGTTGGCGTTTCTGTGTCGATTACAGACACCTGAATAAAATCCCAAAAAAGGATGTATATCCACTACCAAGGATTGACGATACACTCGATTGCTTAAGAGGGGCGAGTTATTATTCTTCCATGGACCTCCGTTCTGGTTACTGGCAGATTGAGGTGGATGAGGCAGATCGCGAAAAGACCGCCTTCATTACACCCGACGGATTGTACGAGTTCAAAGTTATGCCTTTCGGGCTGTGTAACGCCCCAGCGACATTTGAAAGAATGATGGATACCTTGCTGAGGGGGTTGAAGTGGTCAATGTGCCTTTGCTATCTGGACGATATTATTGTGTTTTCACCCACCTTTGACGAACATGTTCGACGCCTTGAATTAGTTCTCAGGTGTCTCTCAAAGGCTGGACTTGTGTTAAATCCAGACAAGTGCTTGTTCGGAACAAAACGACTAAGCATTTTTGGGCATCTGGTGGATGGAGAGGGCGTGCACCCCGACCCGGGTAAAGTTGATGCTATGTCCAAATTCCCTACTCCCAAATCCCTTACTGATGCAAGAAGTTTCATTGGAATGTGCTCATATTATCGTCGTTTCATTAAGAATTTTGCTCAAAAAACTGAACCACTACACAGGTTGTTGAGAAAGGACACCAGATTCGAATGGGGACCAGATCAACGGCAGGCCTATGAATCCTTGAAGTTGGCACTCGCGTCGGAACCCGTCTTGGCCCACTTTGACGAAAAGTATGCGACCGAACTGCACACCGACGCCAGTGGGTTTGGAATTGGTGCGGTTTTGGTCCAGGTCCAGGGAGGAAGTGAAAAACCGATTGGATATGCATCAAGAACGCTGTCAACAGCTGAAAAAAATTATTCAACAACGGAGCGGGAGTGTCTTGCCGCGATTTGGGCGATCGGCAAGTTCCGTCCATACCTATTTGGTCGCTCGTTTACAATTGTGACGGATCATCACTCGCTCTGTTGGCTTTCGGGACTGAAGGACCCGTCGGGAAGACTGGCCAGGTGGGCCTTAAGACTTCAGGAGTACAATGTGAACGTGGTATATAAAAACGGCAGAAAACATCAAGATGCCGATTGTCTCTCACGCAATCCAATCGAAGCGAATAACCCAGGGGAATCCGAAGATGACATACCAACATTAGCTGCTTTAACTGATATCGTCGCGGAACAGCGGAAAGATCCGGTAATTGTGAGAATATCGGAGGAATGTTCGAGGAACGATCAAAACCGCTTCAAAATAATCAATGGAGCTCTTTACAAGCGGAATTTCGACCCAGTGGGGCAACCGTGGCTATTGGTGATCCCCAGGCATTTGCGCCCTGACGTCCTCAGAAGTCTCCACGATAATCCAACTGCCGGTCATTTAGGGTTGGCTAAAACCCACGATAGAATTAGGAGGAAGTATTTTTGGCCAGGTCTTCTGAGGAGCATAAGAAAATATGTCGGTCACTGTAGGGAGTGCCAGCGTCGTAAACATGCTCCCTTGCGACCGCCCGGATTGCTACAACCGATACCACCCACCTCTGTTCCGTTCCAAAGAGTCGGAATTGATCTCCTCGGAAGATTCCCAATATCCCATTTAGGAAATAAATGGATAATAGTTTGCACAGACTATCTGACGCGATACGCTATCACCCGAGCCTTACCATCGGCAGACGCTCAGCAAGCGGCCAAGTTCGTCCTGGAGGACGTAGTGCTTAAACATGGAGCACCACGAGAAATAATTACTGACCGGGGTAGGGTTTTTCAGCCTAAACTAATATCCGAGCTGACGGGACTTTGCTCTTCGGCTCAGAGATTTACCACGGCGTACCATCCTCAGACGAATGGTCTCACTGAGAGACTTAATAAAACCCTGGCCGACATGATATCAATGTATGTGGACGTCGAACAAAAGGAATGGGACGTTATTCTTCCGTTCATCACGTTTGCTTACAATACGGCGAAGCAGGACACCACCGGATTCACCCCATTCAGCCTCATCCATGGACGAGAAGCTGAAACTACGTTGGATACATTGTTTCCTCTTTTAAAAGATGAAGATCAAGAGGACTATAATCGAGAGATAGTGACTCGAGCAGAGGAGACGCGACAATTGGCTCGGCTACATACACTGAGAGCGCAAGAGGGCAATAAACGACTCTACGACACCAAACATCGAGAAGTGAGCTATCAGCCAGGCGATAAAGTATGGATATTTATACCCGTTCGGAAAATAGGGATATCCGAAAAATTAATAAAACGATATTTCGGCCCTTATAGGGTGACGAGACGCATTTCGGATGTGACGTACGAAGTTGAAAGTCTAGACACTACTAACCGCCGTCGTAAGCCAAAGGAAATTGTGCACGTAGTGAGAATGAAGAACTACCGTGACCCGGACGAACAACTGGACCTACCCGAGGATGAGCCTGCCGTCTGACAGCGAGGACGCTGTCCTTTTGGAGAGGAGGGCATTGTAGCGTTATTTGTTGTATTGTTTTACATAATTAGGTTTTGGATTTTGTTTGTGTTTGTTTTGCATGTATTGAGTTAATGATTGGTGTATATATATTCGTGTATTCTTTGATTTGAGTGGTCTGCTCGTTGGCAGCAATAAACGTTTATCGTTCGATTTATCTACGCCTGTTGCTTGCAATTCTTACCGCCACAATATAATACTAAATTGATAAACTAGAAATTAAACAATGATAGAACGCAAGAACGCTGCCAAACCAAGACCCATAGATTAATCCTTGAAGCAATAGACACAATAGACACCGAAAGAACTCTGAGCATCCATATAAACCGACGGCTATCTCACCACATACATAACTCCCTTTCCTCTATCTTAAATCTTAATTTACATATGTACCCCTGGGTATATTATTCCTTCACAGAGTTCATTGTTATACATACAGTAATGTTATCTTATTCTTCTTTATTCGTGTAAATTCTCTTTGGCATAAAAAAAAAAAAAAAAACTTTACTATCTTTACGACGATGATAAAATATTGGGAGGACATGGCTCATCAGTGGTGAACCCTCGCAGTGGTTTCGCCAATTTAATCTACAGACCAGGGGGTGGCGAACCTTTTTATATTAGAAGGCCAATTTTCATTTTACCATTTTTGAGAAGGCCGCATCCATATATATAAATATATGTACGATTTAATTAAAGGGATTTATATACAAAATAAAATACATAATTTTCTTTGCAATTAAATAGTTTATAGTGATATAGTTATGTACTTCATTTTTAGCACGACACTTGAATTACTTTTAGAAATTTGAATACTTAAATTTACTATACTAAATACATTATATATTATATGACATTCGTATTAGATTATTTTCAATAAAATAATGAAAGTAATTGAAAACTGCGAAGCAAAAATTATAATTTTGAATTTATGAAAAGGCCACATTTTGGGCAAGGAAAGGCCACATGCGGCCTTAAGGCCGCAGGTTCGCCACCCCTGCACCAGACCATTTTTTTAGACAGCTGTATTCGATGATTCTGCTTATATATGCGTCACTAAAGGTGGAATATTAGTATAGAATTACATACACATATTTGCATATAAATATACCTACCAAATTAACATATTGAGGTAGAATATTTGATTCAACATTTATTATTAGTAATTTGTTACTTAACATTTTTCTCTCATTGCTCTTTTATGGAAATAAATTGAGAATTATTTAGATCCAACTAAACTGCCAATCCTTACGTTTATTTACGTTCATGTTTCTACGATACAATGTTCATCTTTTTATAGAAAACGTTGCAATATAAATTCTCTCCTTTCTTCCATATCCAGGCATTCTTCTTTTTTTAGCCGAATTGCTTGAAAAATCTATTCGAATTTCTTTTTAATATAAAGAAAAAAAAGTTGTGATGACACCTTCTTCTTTTTGTTGTTATTTTCCCTCTGTTGTGAAAATTCTTTTAAAAAACAACAACGATTCCAGTTGAAACAGATGTCTCTGAAAGCTGTCAAAGAGCGAACAAAGGTGCCCATCACATCTATTAATTAAATTGAGAATTATAATAAAAGGGGGAAGAAAACTACACGTTGCCAAATCCTCAGTTTCATCAATACCCGACCCATTGTTAGAATCCAACAATTAATAACGAAGCTTCCAGGAAAAATGAAGTTAAAAAAAGAAAAGAAATTGGCGACGCGATCCTCCTGCCATCTATGAACGGTTGTGAGAACTAAATTACTTTAAACGGGATATACCGCGCGAATAGAGAATATCATCTTAAGAGTAGAATGTGTAGTGAGTATTCGCTCTATCTAACGACACTTCTATAGATAAGTGTCTTCTCTTATTCGGTAAGTAGGAGGTTAGAATATTGCGAGTGCTTTGTAATCAAGCCGTCATATTTATATTGAAACTAGCCGAATGACCCGGGCAACGCCCGTGTTTTAGCCGATTGAATGTTTTTATTCAAATACTATTTGTTGCAATTATAAATTGGCGCCTTAAATAAATGCATATATTAGTTAATAATTATAGCCTATGTGCTTTATCTGTCTATGTACTGTTGGCTTCCGTAGGCGTCTCTTACTGGGAAAAAGAAAGAGAGGATTCCATTTGGTTATTAACTAATATATGCATTTATTTAAGGTGCGACCCGCTCCAACACAATAGTTACAAAAACCAAAAAGCGAGTGGGGGGGGGGGGGGGGGGGGGCATGATGGGGGGGGGGGGAGGGGGGGCAAAGGTGGCGTGATCGTAGCCAACCAATAGGAGAGCGCCATTCAAAAAAAAAAAGCAAACGGTGACAGAGATGAAAACTGAAGAATTAAGAACGCATGACGCTCGTAACTGTATATAGAATAGATTTGGCCATCCTCTCTTTCTTCTTTTGTATATCATTTCTACACTCTTTCCAGATCTCTTTTCTCCCCTGACCCGGGGTTACTCACCTGTGTTACAGTGGCTCACCACTTCCCTGCACCAATGCCTTGGACAGTCTGCGCAGCATTGTAGTAAGACTAGAAGGTCATCCCTATTTGGTCAATTAGTCGGAGTCAAAGCAAGCAAGCCACTCTACCAGCTAAACACCTCTTTAGCAGATTGTGAAGATTCCATTGGATCCCTTGTGGATCTCAACCCGCCGAGATGTACATATTTGATGGCTATTTATACTGAGAGTGAGCACGAGTGGCGAAATTTGCATAGATGGCTATATATATGGCAGAATATTTCTCTGGAAGATCTATTCTCCTGTTGATACTGTTCTTATTTTTTTATATGAGAGATTCAAGGATCAATATTTCTGAGACTTTTTTTTTGGAAGGTATATTATTTAAATATAGATGCTTCTACAGGGTGTACCAGGTAAATTGGGAATTTCAACAATGGTATTTTAACTGAAATTTTTTGCAAGTAAAAATTAAAATATCCGAATGAAATTTGACACAGTAGTAGATAAAAGGATATAGTTTTTATTTATTCAATGTAGTTTCCATTATTAGCTACAACAGTCTCGAGGCGAGTGCGGAATGAAGCACAGGCCTTGGCGACGATGACCTTGTCCATTTGGGTCATCACCGTGTGAACTGCTTTCTTGACAGACTGGATGGTGGTATGAGGAGCTTTGTTGACATCTCTCTCAACAACGCCCCATACATAGTAGTCGAGGGGATTGCAATCTGGAGAATTAGGGGGACAAATATCAGGACCCCAGTGACTAGGGACGTTAAGTGTCAGCCACGATTGTGTCTTTTTTGCCTTATGGGCTGGAGCTGAGTCCTGTTGGAAGACATACTTCCTTCCTGCGGCCACCATGTCCATCCAAGGCTTCACAACGGTCTCCAGAACATTGATGTAGGTGTCAGCGTTCATCCTAAGGCCCTTCTCAAAGAAATGGGGAGGCATGACATTACCTTCACTGCTGATAACGCCAAGGACCATTACAGAGGCAGGAAATTTCGTGTGCATCACGACAGGTATCTCTGAGGGGTCTTTACAGATCCAGCGATCATTCCTGGGATTTACCTTTTGGTCCACGTCAAAGTTCTTTTCGTCAGAGAAGAACCTTAGCATGCCAAAAGAGTCGTGTTTCAGGTTGTTGAGGAGGGCAGCAGCCTTTCCTTTTCTGTTATTCTTCATATTCTCAGTCAGCAACTGACCTTTCCGAAGGGCATAAGACTTGAGACCAAGGTCCTCATGGATAGTTCTGACAATTGTCATAGAGCCAACGTCCATTTCCTTGGCTATGGCCCTCATGCTCTTCCCAGGGTTTCCATCAATCTTCTCCTTGACATTTTTGACAAATTCTTCGCCTCTTACCCTGTCCGATCGACGCGAGTGCTTTTTCCTTGTAGCTATCCCCTCTTTGTTACTGTCGGCCTCATCAAACTGCTTCTTGACACGATAAATAGTGGTTTTGGGCAACTTAAGAAAATCCACTATCTCTTTGGGGCTCCTTCCGGCGCGCAGAGCAACGATGATGGCAGCTCGATTTTCAAATTCTCGGTTACTCTTCATCACTACACTGCGCACACATGTACTGTTGCATTTTACATGAATATGGCTACGTAATGAAAAAAAAAACAAGTTTTTAATCTCAAGTAGTTTTTGTTTTATGGACTGTCAAAGTTAGTCCCAATTTACCTGGTACACCCTGTATACATATGTGTTGTGTATTTTCCTTTAAAAAAACGCATAAAGACAATGCATTCTTAAAAG
>CP092877.1:78973776-79003303 GCA_030710605.1 Cordylochernes scorpioides
ATGACAAATTTATATAAAAGCCTGGTTTACAAGGCATACTAGCAGATGTGGCTTTACGAAAAAGGTGAGATTTAAAGTGATACTAAAATATGTAAAGCATATGTGAAACTCGGGTTTGTGGTAATGAAAGACGTAGACTATAGGTGGAAATATACCTCACAAATGATACTGAGGGCGTGGCCTATAACTTGAAAGAGGCGTGGTTATAAGAGGTGTGGCCTATAGAAAGAAAGTTTACCTCACAAATGATACTAAGGGCGTGGCCTATAACTTGAAAGAGGCGTGGTTATAAGAGGTGTGGCCTATAGAAAGAAAGTTTACCTCACAAATGATACTGAGGGCGTGGCCTATAACTTGAAAGAGGAGTGGTTATAAGAGGTGTGGCCTATAGAAAGAAAGTTTACCTCACAAATGATACTGAGGGCGTGGCCTATAACTTGAAAGAGGCGTGGTTATAAGAGGTGTGGCCTATAGAAAGAAAGTTTACCTCACAAATGATACTGAGGGCGTGGCCTATAACTTGAAAGAGGCGTAGTCTATAAATGAAAGTGTACCTCACAAATGATACTGAGGGCATGGCGTTTAAATGAAAAAGGCGTGGTTATAAGAGGCGTGGTCTTTAGGGAGAAATTGTATCTCATACATTATTCTGAGGGCGTGGCCCCCCTATAGGTAGAAGTATGCCTCGCAAATTATACTAAGGGCGTGGCCTATAAGTTGAAAAAGACGTGGTTATAGGTAGTAAAGCGCAGTTTACAAGGGGACGTAAGTGCTAAAGTAAATGGGAGGAGTCACCTGGATGATACCGCCCCCGGTGCCGTCAGAAGAGAAGAGAAAGTGGTCGGGGAGGCGGAGCATCTTGCCCAGCCAGTCCATCATGGTCATCTCCAGCTCGGTGCAGGCCGGACTGGAGATCTGGAGCCACACTCCCCGTTGAACATACACGGAGCACCTCTTTCTTTCTTTGAAATATATTAACGACGTTGAAAGATTGTGTGATCTCGGATAGCTCTTATTTTTATAACTATGTTTTTCAGAACTATGTTTTTTAGAACTAACTATTTTATAACTATGCCAGCTCAGCTGTTTTCTACATGTGCGGGGTGTACTTACAGTACAAGCTTCACAAACCACTCTACTCACCACAGTTTTGAAAGGTACATATGTAGACATGTGTACTTAGAGTAAAATATGTCACAACCCTTTACCCCACCATGGCCTGTTACATGTGGTGTACTTACAGTACAAACAATCACAACTCCCTTTACCCATCATGACCTGGTACTACATGTGGTTGTATACTTTCAGTAAAAGCTGTCACAACTTACCACTGATATGTAGACATGTGCTATACATACAGTACAAGCTGTCACTACCCACCATGGCCTGGTACTACATGTGTAGACATGTAGTGTACTTACAGTACAAGCTGTCACTACCCACCATGGCCTGGTACTACATGTGTAGACATGTAGTGTACTTACAGTACAAGCTGTCACTACCCACCATGGCCTGGTACTACATATGGTGTACTTACAGTACAAGCTGTCACTACCCACCATGGCCTGGTACTACATGTGTAGACATGTAGTGTACTTACAGTACAAGCTGTCACTACCCACCATGGCCTGGTACTACATATGATAGCATACATACAGTACAAGCTGTCACTACCCACCATGGCCTGGTACTACATGTGTAGACATGTAGTGTACTTACAGTACAAGCTGTCACTACCCACCATGGCCTGGTACTACATATGATAGCATACATACAGTACAAGCTGTCACTACCTACCATGGCCTGATACTACATATGATAGCATACATACAGTACAAGCTGTCACTACCCACCATGGCCTGGTACTACATGTGTAGACATGTAGTGTACTTACAGTACAAGCTGTCACTACCCACCATGGCCTGGTACTACATATGATAGCATACATACAGTACAAGCTGTCACTACCCACCATGGCCTGTTACTACATATGATGGTATACATACAGTACATCAACTTGCTATGTAGAGAAGTACTCACCCAGCTGAAGCCGATACAAGCTATAGCACTGCTGAGAATGTCCCCCAGGATGGCAGGGTAGGAGTTGGCCGTGGGGAAGTAGGCATGGAAGTGGGGGGAGTGCCAGAACGTCACCTAAAACAACATCATATATACTGTGAACATATTCTATAGTCATATACTGAGTGTAGGCTCCGTGTTAAAAAGTCTCTACATTAATTCTTTTCGCCACCTTACACCAAATAAAGGGGAATAAACAACAGCAAAGATAAATTAATGGGAGGGTTCACCACTAATGAGCCAGGCGCTCCCTTTAATTTATCATTGCAGTAGAAAATTGCTTTATTTCAAAAAGAATCATACACGTCAAAATGGAGTAGATTTCTCATAACAGATGACGATCTAACATGGATGGACATAAGCTTTGAGGACAGTAGAATTACATCTATATATATAAAAATCAATGTTTGTATGTCCGGTATACAAATTCGCAGTAGTTCACTAATTCAAACCAAAATTTCCATACATAGGTAAAAAAAAATACGGGGAAGACGATAGGCTATTTTAAAAAAATATATATAAATCAATTATTAAAACTATATTTTCAAATTATTCTACTTAGCTCACGAACAGCGCCCTCTATCAAAGATTAGATTAAATTATGCTGATGCAAACAAATAGATAATGCTAATAACAAACAATTATTTAAAAAAAATCTTATTTAAATATATATCACTCGGGTAGATATGCACACGGGTCAATCCCGGGGCGAAGCCCGGGTCACCCGTCTAGTACATTTATAAATATATAATATGCTTCGAGCAATCGCTCTTCCGCAAACATCAATTTGTGTCTTTAATAACAATTATATTACGTTCTTCCCTGATTTATAATATTATAGAATGAATGAAGCTTCCCCCCAGGGCTAAGTTTCTTGTGAAAAACCTTTATTTTCAAGCTTTGGGACTTGTCAATAAATAGTATTTATTATTAATTCGTGGTAATCCTGTTGAAGGACTGACAAAAGCTGACGAAAGCTTTAAAATAAAAAATAAAAATTTTCCTCCAATTTATCCAGACTAATTTATACATTTGCTTGATTGTCTTTATTTAATTTCTTCCTGTATATAAGGTCTTAATAAAGCTTATTGTTGTTTGTTGTTGTTTGAAAATAGAAATTTTGCAAAAGAAACTTATAGCCATGAAAGATTTATTTATTTTATAATAAAAGTAAGATATAAAGATGCACTAGCGCGGAATCTGTTATGAAAATTAGAAACTATTTTAGACGCGTAAGATTCTTTTTGAAATTAAACAATTTCTACTGCCCTTACTGCAATGAAACAGGCCCTTCCATTAATTTTTTTATTGCAGTAAAGGCAGTAGAAATTATTTAATTTCAAAAAGAATCTTACGTGTCTATAATAGTTTCCAATTTCCATAGCACAAGGAACTTATATTTCTTCAAATAAAAGACACTTCGGTCAGTAAATATTTTTTTTATTGTCTCGACGTTTCGACAAAAAAATTTTGTACTCGTCAGGGGCAAACAAAAATTAAAACATTTGGCAAAGCAAATTATTTGAATAAATATGAATGCCGGCCTCTATCTTTACGAAGAAACCCTGGAAGATTTATAATAAAAGTAAGCTATATAAAAAGAGGCTAATTGACCGACCATCCATCAAGTAAAGACGCCAGGATTAATTGGACTCTCACCACCACCTGCTGACTGACCATCTTGGTTGTATACACAGCTCTCACCGTGGATGGAATAGCTGACTCTATATTGTTGCACCAAGTTGAAGCTTTGCAGGGTCGTCGACCTTGGTTTCTTCCTTCTTGGTGTTATACACGTTTCCCGAGCGGGTTTCCATATTAAAAGTAAATAAATAAAATTAAATAAAAATAAATTACCTTTTAAAGTTATTGTGTTTATTTATTATTGTCTTCCTCGTAGGTTGCGATCCGCAGTCTTCCTCTAGGTCCTCTCCCGCTCCAATAAGCAATAAAGATATATGTACAATAATTATTACAAAAGGAGTGAAACTATAAAAAGGAATGATGCTAATCTAAATATTCTGTTTTAAATAAATATTAAATATCATAGAATATTTTGAATAAATGTAAGGCGCATTAAAATTGATGTAACAATATGCGAAATTATAACTTGTAAAATACTAAACTGTTATCTTACGGTGTTGGTGAGACCTCTCGTAGAGTGTGTCGTCGCGATAAATTAAATTTTCAAAGTTAAAAGTTTTGTTGATTATTTTTATATTCAAGTTAATATGTACTTAATACTTAAGGAAGTTATACCTTTCAGCGTGTATATCGGGATTTCAGACAATAACTCTGAAAGATATTATAGTGACCTTTATTGAAGACATACGAGATAACCATGTGTGAACAAAATACACTTCATGGACAAAACTTAAGGAAGTTGTACCTTTCAGCATGTATATCGGGATTCAGATAATAACTCTGAAAGATATTATAGTGACCTTTATTGAAGACATACGAGATAACCATGTGTGAACAAAATACACTTCATGGACAAAACTTAAGGAATTTGTACCTTTCAGCATGTATATCGGGATTGAGACAATAACTCTGAAAGATATTACAGTGACCTTTATTGAAGACATACGAGATAACCATGTGTGAACAAAATACACTTCATGGACAAAACTTAAGGAATTTGTACCTTTCAGCATGTATATCGGGAATGAGACAATAACTCTGAAAGATATTATAGTGACCTTTATTGAAGACATACGAGATAACCAAGTGTGAACAAAATACACTTCATGGACAAAACTTAAGGAAGTTGTGCCTTTCAGCATGTATATCGGGAATGAGACAATAACTCTGAAAGATATTATAGTGACCTTTATTGAAGACATACGAGATAACCATGTGTGAACAAAATACACTTCATGGACAAAACTTAAGGAAGTTGTGCCTTTCAGCATGTATATCGGGAATGAGACAATAACTCTGAAAGATATTATAGTGACCTTTATTGAAGACATACGAGATAACCATGTGTGAACAAAATACACTTCATGGACAAAACTTAAGGAAGTTGTGCCTTTCAGCATGTATATCGGGAATGAGACAATAACTCTGAAAGATATTATAGTGACCTTTATTGAAGACATACGAGATAACCATGTGTGAACAAAATACACTTCATGGACAAAACTTAAGGAAGTTGTGCCTTTCAGCATGTATATCGGGAATGAGACAATAACTCTGAAAGATATTATAGTGACCTTTATTCATGATGAAATTGTGAAAAACTTTTAAAATTACAAAATATTTTCTCACAATGAGTTTCTTTTTATTTTAAATTGCTAGCTTTCAAGCGCAGTGTGGATATTTACAACTGAAATTTTAATTTTGATATGTGATTCAACAATGTTATGGAATTTTTAAACAGTGATCTTTATTAAAAACACACGAGATAACCAAATGTAAACAAAATTGCCTCTGTATCCTTCAAAAAAATAAATAAATAAAATAGACGACCGGCGATATTAAAGACTTTCCAATTCCTTAATTTTTGTCCATTAGTATAGTTCTTCTATAGATGGGCCTTTTTAAAGCGGCGTCTTCAATTTTCAGGCCCTCTTCTACGAGTCTCTCGGCGAGCTGCACGTTGGAGAGGCCGACCAGGATGTGCCCCTCCATCTGCTGGTAGACACATCCTTTTCCCAACTTCGCCTCCAGCGCCAAGAAGTATTGCGCCTGGCTGAATTCTGGAGAGAATTCCAGGTAGACACATTGGTCTACCTGACTTGGCTCTGAATTCTGCCTGTTTGTGCAGAGTTTTTGTGCACCTCGGGGCTTGTTCACAGTGGTGACAACAGTAGGCTTGGTGGCAATAGACTGGACGCGGCCTCTTTTGCTCTGCCGTTCTGCCGCCTCTTCAGATGGCCTCTTTCGTTCATGGTTGACGAGGATGAAGCCATCATCTTGCTCCTCCATCGGGAGTTGTTTACCTTGGTCCATGAGGTCAGCCCAGCTCGTCGAACACTTGCCTGTACCAGGCTGTGGTTCTATGTTGTTCCCCTCAGTTACCACTGGGGCCTGAGGTGTAGATCAGCAGGTGTAGATGACGAATGGCACTCAGCCAAGGTCATCTCGTCTTGGAGGGGTGGGGAATCCCCCATAAATATAAATAAAAAAAACCTTTCTAGTTATCTTAGAGGGCGGTTGAAGATTTTAAGCCATCTTTGTTGGGGAAGAAGCGCGCGCCCGCACATCCTCGCTGCTTGAGAGAGAGAGAGAGAGTATTTTTTTATATATTTTTTTATCTCAGCCATATTTTATTTTTCATCGTAGATAGGTTTTGATGGATTCATTATGATGGAATCATAATAATTGTAGCATTTCACAAAAATAAATTTGTAATTTATCAATGATTCAAGGAATCTCACCGTTTCGCCATTTTGGTTTGCTAGTTGTTAGAGTAGTGGAAGTTTTATTCTTCAAAGAGAGCTAGTTCGTTTGCAGACGTTCGTACGCTTCGAGAATTGTTTGAAAAAAAATAGAGAGAGAGAGAGTAGAAAAAATATATAAAAATTGATAATCTTTTAATAAAATAATAAATACTTTGCTACAATATTAATATTTACTTTTCTAATTTAGCTATTGTGAAAGCTTGATGCATCAGTGTTGAAATCTCCCAGCTGTGTGTGTGTTTCATCTTTCACAATGGGAGCACTTCTGTCAATCGCGGCAGAGGGAATATAAATTGGTCAATCGATAGATCGTCAATTCAACATTATAAAATACTCGTTTATTATCCCGTCGTCGCACATGCGACGTATAAATTTGCCATTATTGTCGCGTTGAAAAATTGTCGCCAGGAGAGGAAAGTGCAAACGAACTTTATTCTCGGTAACAACCTGGTCTAAAATGGTAGCTACGTACATTTATATAGCAATGATACACTTCACACATATATATATATATAAATGAATGTTTGTATGTTTGTTTGTTTGTATGTCCGGTATACAAATTCGCAATAGTTCACTAATTCAAACCAAAATTTCCATACATAGGTAAAAAAATACGGGGAAGACGATAGGCTATTTAAAAAAATATATAAAAATCCTAACATTTAATAATTGAATACTAATTTACATCATTTAAAAACCAATTATATACATGTAAAGTCGTCCGGTCATCTGGTCAAAATATAAATAAATCAATCTATGAAAAAACAACTTATAAAAATCCTAACATTTAATAATTGATTTATAAGTTGTTTTTTCATAGATTGATTTATTTATATTTTGACCAGATGACCGGACGACTTTACATGTATATAATTGGTTTTTAAATGATGTAAATTAGTTAGTTATGAAAGGAAATTAAAGGTGTTAGTTTTCTTGGAGGTGTTGGTGTTTACTCTGCTCGATTGTAGACTAGGAAAGAATTGGTTCCTAACAGGTTATGGGCCCAGCAGCACGCTTCCACTGCGCCGTAGAAAGTAATAGAAGTTAAAGCCAAAGAAGGTAAAGAAGAAAAAAAGCTGAAGTTAAAGCTAAGAAGGTGAAGAAGAAAATTTGAAGATAGAGCTAAAGAAAAAAAAGCTGAAGGCTAAAGAAGATAAGGCCAGGGAATATAGGGCTAAATAAGAAAATTTTAAGTTGGGCTAAAGAAGATAAAGCTAACTAAGATAGAGAAAAGAATTTGATTATTAGAAATTTGAGCGATTTAAAAAACTGAACTTTATACAAAGAAGAAAGAAATGATTTAAGTTATATTTTTTTGTGAATTTGCATAACTAGAAAAAATCAATGGCTGACGAGTTGAGAATACCTAAACTAGACGGTAATAATTATTATTCGTGGGCTATAAGAACTAAATCAATTTTGATCCAGAAGGACATATGGGATGCGATTGAGCCTGGCTTTCTTAGTGAAACTTCAGAAAAACAGAAGCGGAAAGATAATTTGGCATTATCTATCATATTATTAGGGGTTGAAGATTCATTCCTGGATGATATCGGTGATTGCAAGCGAGCGATTGATGCATGGTAGATACTGGAGGACATCCACACAAAGTATGGCTTGCTGCATATATTACAACTACTGAGAGAGTTTTTCAACATTGTCAAAAGAAATGACGAAGATATGAAAGAATATTTCGCGAGAATAATGGATTGTCATAGAAAATTAGCAAAGTGCCACCATGGATTTGGGGATGGCGAATTAGCGTTGATTATGCTATTGGGATTGCCAAAGAGTTACGAACCACTAATTCTCAGTTTAGAACAGCAAGAAGAAAAGCTATCTACTAGTGGGGTTAAATCCAAATTACTTTTAGAAGAAAAACGACAGAAACAGCGTCAAATTCCTCAAGAAGATCCTAATTGCGCTTTTGCGGTAAGAAGAAAAGAGGATACATGCAAATCACCATGTCAAGAGCAAACTAAATTTGAATATGATCAACCAAGGAATTATCATAATACGTGGACGAAAGGGAAAAAAGAAAATTATAATTATTTCAGGCAGATAAGATGTTTCAATTGTGGCAAATTAGGACACATGGCTAGGAATTGCAGATTTGCCAACTCATCAAGGAGAATTAGCGAAGGTATGCTGAAACAAAGTACGTTAGACCTTACTCATAAAGTCCTATTTGCAAATAGCTTCAAAAACAATAACTCGCAGAATATCTGGTTTCTGGACAGTGGAGCTACTAAACACATGACGTCGAACAGACTGAAAATGACTAATACAAAAAGTATTTCAACTTCAGTTGAAATGGCAAACAATGAGAAAATAAAAGTATCAGAGATGGGTGATGTAACCATCAAACTCGGTCACGAATATGGAGGTGAAACCTTGTTCTTGGAAAACGTATTATACGTTCCTGAGTTAGACGGAAATATTTTGTCTGTTGGAAGGATTGAGGAAAGAGGAAACAAAGTTTTATTCCAGAATGGCAAGGCCTCTGTTTTTGGAAGTGATGGCGGGTTAATTTTGAAATCTAATAGAAGAGGAAGAATCTATACAGTGGAAGAACTTAAGATAGCAAAAGTGAAGTCACCTAGTGCAGATATCTGGCACAGAAGGCTAGGACACATTTACAAAGGGGATCTCCAAAATGTGAGTGACACAGCAGAGTGCGAGGTGTGCCTTGAAGGTAAAATGAGAAGACTCCCATTTCCTTCCAAACCTGTCGGAAGTAAGAAGACTTCATCACCCTTGGAGCTCATCCATTCGGATGTAGTAGGTCCCATTAGCCCAATGTCGAAGGGAGGGAACAATTATTTTGTGACGTTGATAGATGATTTCACTCATTACACTACAGTATATTTTATGAGGTCTAAATCAGAGGTACTTGAAAGATTTAAGGAATATAATAACAGTGTTGAGAATTACCACAGCGGAAAAATCAAAGTACTAAGAAGTGATAATGGTACGGAATATGTTAACCACGAATTTAATAAATTCCTTAATGAAGGAAAGAATGAATCAGACATTGCTAAACACAGCAAGATGCATTTTGCTTGAATCAGGGATTCCCAAATCATTCTGGGCAGATGCCGTAAATACAGCTTGTTACTTAAGAAACAAATGTTCTAGCAAGGCAATAGGTAACAAAATACCAGAAGAAATGTGGACCGAACGGCCAGTGAAGATTGAGCATATCCGAGTTTTCGGTTGTCAGACCTGGGCATACAACGACCAGCGTCGATCCAAATTTGATTCAAGAAGCAGAGAATGTGTTTTAATTGGTTATCCGGAAGGAGTCAAAGGATACAAGGTTTGGGATATCAGAAACAATAGGGTTTTCGTAACCAGAAACGTCAGATTTAGAGAAGACGTTTTCCCAATCAAGAAAATCGATAAACAAATTTCACATGAAACTGATTTTTTCCAGGTTTTACATAACAATTTTGAAGAAGACTATGAATCTGTAAATGAGGAAGAGACGAAATTTGTAGAAAGAAACCAGAAAGACGAAGAACTAAAGAAGGAAGATGAAGGGGAATACCAAAATGAAGCTGCAATCCCAAGAGAATATTCAGGGACTGATGGGGCAATATCGGTAGAGAAAAATCTGAATAACTTAGAACGAAAAGAGGATGAAGAGCAGGCCTGTGAAGACGAAGCACTGAGGAGAGAAGACGAAGAGGAAGGCCAGAATGAAACTATAATCCCAAGAAGATCTTCAAGAATTGCGGCTTGGCGGAGGGAGTATTGCATATTTTCTAACTAAGGGAATTGGAAGAATTAAACTGACCAGGATTTTGGCCACTCTAGGCCTCCGATGAGGGTATGAAAACAACTTTAAAATTGGGGGCATTGTTAGGATTTTTATAAGTTGTTTTTTCATAGATTGATTTATTTATATTTTGACCAGATGACCGGACGACTTTACATGTATATAATTGGTTTTTAAATGATGTAAATTAGTTAGTTATGAAAGGAAATTAAAGGTGTTAGTTTTCTTGGAGGTGTTGGTGTTTACTCTGCTCGATTGTAGACTAGGAAAGAATTAGTTCCTAACATTAAAACTATATATTCAGATTATTCTACTTAGCTCACGAACAGCGCCCTCTATCAAATATTAGATTAAATTATGCTGATGCAAACAAATAGATAATGCTAATAACAAACAATTATAAAAAATTCTTATCTAAATATATATCACTCGGGTAGATATGCACACGGGTCAATCCCGGGGCGAAGCCCGGGTCACCCGTCTAGTAACAAATAAACCACACTACAATATTTACATCTAATTAACACAAGCCATTCGCATGTCACATATATATATATTAAAAATGACATATCCTGACCAGGAGCACATGTGCTTTACAGAAGGCAGAGCGCCATCTGGTGGAACAGAAATCAACTAAACATTGATTTAGCCTGTTCCCTGATATTTGGCCAACCCAATTACTTGATAAATCAAGAAAAGCCATCTACGAACGCGTTTCGCGCTTTTGGCGCTCGTCAGCGTGGAGTAGGCTGAACCATTGCGACCAAAAAATTATTTTTCGGTCCCAATGGCTTCCTGAAAAATCAAGAAATGGGTATTTAAGGCCAAACTTGCGTAAATACGCTTAGCACATTAAAAAACGAAAAAAAAAAGATAAAAAGATCAGGTGTTGAAATCAATATTAAAAATGGCATATCCTGACCAGGAGCACATGTGCTTTACATATATATGTTATAAACTAGCCGAATGACCCGGGCAACGCCCGGGTTTTACCCGATTAAATGTTTTTATTCAAATACTATTCGTTACAATTATAAATTGGCGCCGTGGATGTCACTCTTGTGAAACGTCCCGCTCCAAACTTTGTGTCTGAGAAGCGATATTTTTATAGAAAGATGATCTGGCTTTTGTTTTCTGCTCGAATGAATGTTTTTCTGTTAGAATTTTGTTCCTGCGTACAAAATAATGAACTGGTTTCACCCGTGGTCTCTGCTTTTTGGAATTTTTCCCGATATAATTTTGAATCTGATAATCAAACATGATACAGCAATATCGTCATCATCATTTTCTGAATAAAAATATATAGTTTTAATAATTGATTTATATATTTTTTAAAATAGCCTATCGTCTTCCCCGTATATTTTACCTATGTATGGAAATTTTGGTTTGAATTAGTGAACTACTGCGAATTTGTATACCGGACATACAGACAAACATACAAACATTCATTTTTATATATATAGAGATATAATATAAATGAGTTTTAAAAATTGTAAAAAAAAAAATGCATCGGCCGGGAATCGAACCCGGGCCGCCCGCGTGGCAGGCGAGCATGCTACCACTGAACCACCGATGCTTAAAAAAATGGCCATATTTAGGTATTCATTCCATTCCGGATTAGTCCGCGTAAAAAAAAAGTTCATCAAATGAAAAAAATAAATAGCCAAAAATACTAATCAAAATGCAGCCGAAAATTTTCCTCAGGTTTATAAAAAGCGACATGCAAAATTTGGTACCAATTGGTTCAGTAGTTTTTGAGTTTATCGCGAAACAGACAGACAGACAGGAATTGACTTTTATATATAGAGAGAGAGATAAAGATGAATGAGAGATTTTCTGATTGAATTTTTGATCATCTTGGGGATTATGCTATGGCGTTATTTGCTGGTTCTTTTTAGTACTAAATGGTATTGGTGATGCAGTCGTGGTTAAAACTCTTGAAATAAAAATAATAATGGTTTTGATCAGAGGTTGCTTTAATTGAGCTAAGGAATATATAAAATACATAATTTGGTAAAAGTACTGCCTGGCTTAAGGCGTAAGAATAAAAAAATGAAAAGCTTATTTACATAATGTACAAAAGATTTGAGCCGGCCAGCGGGATTTTTTTTTTTATTTATTTCATCTCAATTTACAGGTGTTACATTCGAGCACAGCTCACGAGTCACCTTGTCCAGATTATTTACACATGGCGAGTTGTAATGCTGGAGTGGCCCCCCGAACCTTACAGGAGGGCAGTTGTTGGGTGTTTGGCTGTCAGCTAGCCATTGGGTCCAGGTCGTCGGATTCGGTGGCTGAGGTCACCAACTGTAGGAATTCTTCTTTTTTGAGTTTGATTCCGTTGCAATTCCAGAAAACAATTTTTAAAGGTAATTTGCCTTTCATTGTAAGAAAGTTTTGATAATTTCTAATAATTTTTCGCACAGTTCCCTGGTGTCAGAATGAGTAGTTTTCTTTTTTGCAGTTTCAGCGTAACTTGCCTTTTGTGCCAGCGGGAAAGAACAACAACGAGATTTTATAGGGGAAGCATGACCTCTGGCGGTCGATTTAACAGAGTATTTGGATCTATGAAATATAATTTTTTAAATAGAATATTATTTTAATATAACATATATATTCTCAATATCTAACACATAAAATGGTTAGATATACTAACCCTGGAATCCATCATTTTATCTGTAATAATTAGAATTCCATCATCCCAAAGACCCGTGTATGTACAAACTGTGTGCGGAACCAACAGATAAATGGAACATATACCAATATGTAAATAAGCAAACATCAGTTCTAACTATCGTTATTGTATATTTTAGGTGAATTTATTTCTATTGTAAGATGTTTTCTCACGAAAAAATAAACTTTTATAAATGTACTAAAGTTTGAAATTGAATAAACACTCTTAATTTAAATAACAAAAAAGAAGAAGAAGCGAAGCAACGTTTCCAATGTAGTTGTAATAGCTCTGCAGGGAAGGTCGAGAGAGGTGAGGACGGACTTACCCCAGGCAGAATGAGCCGTTCAACGTCCTGCATGAGATCCTCCCAGGACTCGGGATCCTGGGGAGCCTCAGCCGGCAGCAGGGGGCGGAGGTAGCCCGGGCTGACCGCGGGGAGCACAGGCCGGTCCCTCAGTCCGTCCATTAGGTCCGCCACGAAGTCGATCATCTGTCGGCCTCGGAGTCGGAACGACGCGGAGTCCATCTGTCACACTCTGGGTTGGAACATACGTGACTGGCACTGTTCCTCTTGAAGTTATGTTTGTCTTCGTATCCACACACGATTAGCTCTTCCCTTGATAAAAATGGGATAGTCTTCTTAATCACACACAACACACAAAAACACACCGTGGCTCACCTGAAGCACGCGACCTGCTATATGCTTCATAACAAAAAACCTCGTAAAAGATGGACGATTGGTCCATCGAAATATTGAATTAATAAATAATCTTATTGAAATCCACACAAAAACACACACACACAACACAACACACAGCAATTCTAAAGTTAGCGTTTCCTTTGACATGAATGGAATCGCTTTCAGACAAAGCCCATATACAATTAGCAATCTTCATAACCAGAATGGAATGGTCTTCAGACATAGCACATTTAAGGTTAGGTTTCCCATTGACGAGAATGGAATAGTCTTCGTATACAAGAATACCGCCGTTATAATCACTATTTAAATCTTGTAGATAGAGGTTGCATGGCCGGTATTCATAGTTCTTAAAAATAAGAGACACTTAGGCCAGAAAATAAAAATGTTTCTGGACAAAATATCTCTTATTTTAAAACACTATTTTGATGTTGGACATACAACCATATCCTATTTATCTGTACATGATAGCAAGAATATTATATTTAATCTTCACCGTGGATATGACTCATTCCGATAACGTGGGGGACACGTGTCTCTGACAGAAATATAATTTGCATATTGAAGGTGCGCATTCCACCGACAGGTCGAGAATTCGCATAGGATGGGTACAGTCATTGAGTTTAATGGGAGCTTGTGCTGGGTTACTATGGATACCAGCAATGTTAGTTGGAAGTTGGCATGATGCCGTCATGAGTATCTACGATAAGTAAATGAAAGACGGAGAGACAAAGTGGTCGATCTCCATTGCCTCAGCCGGTACTTCGTACAGGTTGGGCTGACCGGAGGAGCAGAGGACCCGCTCATCGCCTGGGAAAGAAGACTCACTCGCCGGGGCACATCCCCCGCATGATCATCTATATTTTAGTTTATTTATTTCCATTTTAATGTAAATTATTGACAAGAAGTCAATAAAATTTGTTTCAATTGTCATTGCCTATGCCAAGGTGGTCTTCAAGCTGTAAGAAAAGATAGGTGGCGATCAGTGGCAGAATTGATAGGAGGGTATACTTCTGATGAGATGTATTGAGCTATACTATTTATCGTACCTGGATGAATATAGGACTGTACAGGATATGGTCTGTCCTCATACTGACGTTACGACATTGACACTTACTATTGTTATCAAAATTCGAAACTATTTTAGACGCGTAAGATTCTTATTGAAATTAAGCAATTTATACTGCCCTTACTGCAATGATAAAATAATGGGAGGGCCTTACTCATCAGTGGTAAACCCTCCCAGCGGTTTCGCCAGTTTAATCTACCATACCGCTGTAATATTTCATTTTTGCGATATTACAGCGGCATGGTTGATTAAACTGGCTAAACCGCTGGGAGGGTTCACCACTGATGAGCCAGGCCTTCCCATTTATTTTTTCACATTGTAGTAAGGGCAGTATAAATTGTTTAATTTCAATAAGAATCTTACGCATCTAAAATAGTTTCGAATTTTGATAACAGATGGCGCGCTAGTGCATCATAACTTTCTATTGCTGTAGATAACGGGAACATCCCGTTTGGACGATGGTTCAATGGAAACGTGAATACAATGAATAATGATTTATTACGAACGTATTAAGGTATCGTATTACATACAGCTTGAATCTCCTATCCTACAAAAAACACACCAATCACTATGGCCAACTGGAACGATATGAATATTCATCGAAGCTAACCATCAAATCCGTTCCAAACGGTTGGCTTTAAAAAAAAAAATCTCCCCGTGTTTTTAATTAAAGGAGCTCTATCAGCCATGATGGAGCTTTTCCAACTTAATTACAAACGCTTAATGCCAAAATCGATAACACCCTTTCAATACATTAGACAACCTTGAGACTTACATAAGTTTGGATTTCCATAATCTTCCTTTTATATGTGAAAATGAAAGGATCAATGGATTTTTAAAAAAGCTTTTATTTAACTTGATTTTCTTTCTGTCCAGCTGTATGTCAACAAATCTTGCAACCGATTTTTAATATACTTTTAGGGCACGTAGGAATCTGAAATTTGATACACTTTTCAGAACCCGATGACAATGCAAGTTGACATATTTTCAGGCTTCTGGGTTGTCAGGGTGGCCGAAAATAAACAAATTTCCAAATTGCCTTTCAAATTTTGTAAATTAATTTTGATATACTTCCAGATCACATAGAAGTATGAAACTTTTAAAACTCACTCAGTCCGATGAACAATGCAAGTGTACATATTTTTAGACTTCTGGGTGGTCGGAGTGGCCAGGAATGAACATATTTCTATGTTTATTTTTAAGTCTTATGTTACGCCTCTTACAAGGAAGTGACCAATCCGCCGCAAGCAGGCTTCCGTCTATTTAAGGCCTAATCCCCAGTGAACTTTTGATTCTAAGTTTTGTAAATTCATGACTATAAAAACTAACTAAATAATTAATAAATAAAAATACATAAAAAAAGTTTTATTCAAATACACTAAAAAGTAAAAAATAAAATATTGTATCTTGTCATTGAGCAATTAGATGTATCTGAGTGAAAATAAAAGCGGCGGGGGACGATCATATTCAGAGTAGAGGCTGAATCGCTAATCAGCTGCTACTCATTAAATCAAATTAGGTTCGAAAGTCATGATGATCATCCCCCGCCACTTTTTTTTTCAAATAGGCAAATTCTTGATTAATTAAAAATCAAGAATTATTTGATATTTATTCCGACAGATGGCGCAAGCCAGCAGTAACTTTTAGTTACACGATTGGGAGATGCCTTTTTCTTAATTTTATCCACCAGATCCCAGTACAATTTCACTTTTGTACTATTTTTGACATGTCTGAGTTTTCAGGAAAGATTTTCTAAGCTCGATCCAAGGAATGAGAGAACAGCAATTAAAGGACTACCTATAGATAAGGTTTGTAGCTGAAGGCTATGATAGCAGGACAATACCTTGTCATCTCTGGTAGTCGAGACAAAGATAGCTGCTCCTATCTACCTTCCTGCTATCAAATATGGGAGGGAAGGACAATAGCTACCTCGACTTATCATGTTGAAGTCAGAAACTTCTTTGAATCCAGTTCCTTCTTCTTCGTATATATATATGTGGTAGGCAGGTATTATGCAGTCATGGGGCCAGTGGTTTCAGGCATAAATGGATTGAGAAATGTTTCGAGATCATCAACAAGTGCCTCTAGTTGTTTGGAGGTTACGGCTACCTCAAGGACTACCCAATCCAGCAGTATATGCGGGACTGTAGAGTCCATCAAATCTTAGGAGGTCTGTAATCTCCCATATTGGACTTTTATTTTTTTAAACATTCATCTTTTTTTTAACTATCCCATTATATTTTCTCTAAAAAAAAAACTATTTTCTTCTTTAAAAAAAAATGGATAGCACAAAAGAAAGAGGCAGATTGGATGTCATCTCAGAGGGATAGGCCTAAGACGCGTACAAGATCCTGGAGGGTATCAAATTTGCATTCAGTCTCAATATAACTCCAATCATATATTTTTTTTCTGTAATTTTTATATTATATTGGAATGAGTGGCGTTAGATATCTCTAATGGCTCAACTTGATCAACTTTCTCTCTCCACGATACTAATTATTACAGATAACTTCATTAACTTCCATCATTGCTTAACATATTGTAAATAACTATCTTGAGATTTCTTCTATCTGCTTATGTTGTTGCTTATTTGTTTAATGTATATGTTTATTTAATGCTCTTTTTCTTAATTGTTTATTTTCTTTTTGATAATTCTGTTACCTACTCTACTACAATTATTGTAAATAGTTTCACGCGAAATTATCCAGATCGGATATAGCGTGTCGCAACTGGTAATAAATAATGTATTTTATTACGACTACAAGCATTAAATACTCCCATTATTCAATTCTATACATTTATGACATAATAATACATTTGCATATTTAAAAAAAAATAATGCAAAGCAATAACACGCCATCTATATATAACGAATGAAGACCCGAATGTTTCTTTTCACATATACACACATTTCACAATATATTTTTCATCGCAGTAAGGACAGTAGAAGTTTGATTTATTTGTGAAAAGATACATTCGCGTCTTAATGTCTTCATTCATTATATATTTTGTATATAACGCTAGTACGGTAGATTTCGGTGATTCGATACTTCTATGTGGATATCCGTTTTATTGATGCGGTTATTCAAAAATGACCATTAAATCTGTCCAACATATATATAAATTAGTTATTGGTATTTCTGTTTTTATAATTATAATGATAATTTAAAAAGTTAAATAGAAAAATCCAACGAGATAATTGATATATTCAACCTAGGAAAACATTAATAAACAGCACACCCATATTGATAAATTATAATAACAGAAACAATTGATAATTATTATGTCGATTTATGTGGAATATTGTAACGAAATATTTTTTTAATATTTTATGAACACAGATTATTAATTTTTTGATATTTTGTATTTTGCTACTCTGTATACTTCCCTTATTGCTTCTCTTGTATTTTTATCAATTTTAGTTTGTCGTTTCCTTTGTCTCACTGCTTTGTTCTTATGCATACCTCTGGTGAATCCTGTATAGGGTCAGTGACCCTAAATAAAGGCTTTTTGTTGTTGTTGTTGTAAATTTTAGTTTGTGCTTGTGTCTTAAATAAATTGCTGTGTCAGCCTTAAGTTTGTCTTTCCTAATTCCTACATGAAAATAACATTTTGATTTATTTTGCATTAGCACGTATAAGGTGGTACTTAAGTTATAAACCAAACTTTCCAAACAACATTGATCCACGTCTGAAGAAGAAAGGAAGAAATCCAATCGAATAACCGAACATATAAGATATTTTGATCCAAACTATGTCTGTTTTTATAAATAAATAATCAGGATTGAGATTGAGCATTTTTTTTCAAAATGAATATTCCATGTTTATCATTACAAGGATAACCGATAAAAGACTATTTAGACAATATTTTCTTCGTGTAAACGGATATTGGAAACGTACAGGTGTTGTCACTTGGGAGAAAGGTTTGTAGGAACGAAGAAAAAAAGTAATCAGAAAAAGTTTATCAACCGTCAAATTAGAAACAAAATATTTGCATCATTTATCGAGCGAATCTGCAATCTGGTAGATTCGGGTGGGTGAACTTCCATCATCAGTTTATATCTGGGGGTGGTATATATATTTTATTATATAAATCTCTGTTCATGATTTCTGGTAGGATATAGTCGATATTTTATTAAGCCCGTTGAAGAGCGATTATTACTTGAAAACTAGCGTTTTATAATAAAAATAAACTCATTGTGAGAAAATATTTTGTAATTTTAAATACAAATTTTATACAAGAATTTAATGCTTTTTAAAAAATAAAGCCTATTGGAAATATGGTTTCATTTATTAGCGTGAGAGAGAGAGCTTTTCAGTATACACTCTTCAAAGGTTCAATCTGCAATATGCGATCTGAAATAAGGAATAATAAAGAATTGTTCCAATTTTTATTCGACCACAAATGGGTTTTGGTAATGGAACTTCTGTTAATGATACCTGCGATGAAAGGGATGAAAATAATGGGGTAGATCTATTCTGTTGATACTATTGTAACTTAACACAAAGCAATAACGCGCCATCTATACAGATAAAATGAAAGGATTTAAAAGCACGAATGTTTCTTTTATACATAATACATCGCAGTAAGGGCAGTAGAAGTTTGTATTATGTATAAAAGAAACATTCGTGCTTTTAAATCCTTTCATTTTATCTGTATAGATGGCGCGTTATTGCTTTGTGTTAATTTATGCCTAACTGGCCTTATCTTTATTGTTTGCGGAAGAGCATTGCTCAATACAAATATTTAAATGTAATTCTACTGTCCTATAAGCTTATGTCCATAGTTTTCTTGAAAACCATTTATGAGATTCAATCCTTCAGTGCTGCGTATATAAGCTGAATCGTCCAATACAGTATTAGAGCTCTGAGAAGCAGTCTGGTGGATTAAATTGGCGAAACCGCTGGGAGGGTTCTCCACTGATGAGCCAAGCCCTCCCAATATATTTTTCATCGCAGTAAGGGCAGTAGAAGTTTGTATTATGTATAAAAGAAACATTCGTGCTTTTAAATCCTTTCATTTTAATTGTAACTAAGTATTTATTTTTTAATTAACAAATTATCAAATTTGATATTTATATTGCTAATTACTCATTGCTAATCTTGTATTTTTTCAATTATAATTTGTTCTTGTCTTAAATAAATTCCTGTGTCATCCTCAAGTTTGTCTTTCTTAATTTTTCACGTGGTACTATTGTATTCTTGTGTTATGAAGGACTCTAATAGCTAAATATGGTGTTTCTTAAGGAAATATTGTAGTAGAGTGGCTTGTTACTTTCCGGGTGTGTTCAAATTCGTGTATTTGCATATGCTCCTTTCGTCAAAATTTTGGTTAAAGTTGTGCCATCGAATTTACCATGTTCCTTGACTAGTTGAACACCTCTTTGGTAAGTTAGGAATATTTCATTCTTGTGGGATATCAAAAAATAAAAAGTCACCCTAGATTGAGGAGGGCCTTTTATCCTGAAATAGACGCCAGTAGTCGGCCCATTTGGACAAAACCATTCTGTAAATCACAGTTTTAGGCTATGGTTCTAATCAGAACTGAGGCGTCTACGATCCCGTGACATCCGACAGAGTAGTTTTACAATCGGCAGAACATACCAAAATATGTTTTAGCCGGTGAAATGCACTACCTGAAACGCCAGTAGTCGGCCCATTTGGACAAAACCATTCTGTAAATCACAGTTTGAGGCTATGGTTCTAATCAGCACCGAGGCGTCTACGATCCGACAGAGTAGTTTTGCAATCGGCAGAACCTACCAAAAAGATATTTTAGACGGTGAAATGCACTACTTGCGACCAATTTTTACATATAAATAGGCCATCCTGTATACTATGGTTTCAAGCTATGGTCCTAATCAGTACAGAGGCGTCTACGATCCCGTGACATCCTATGGAAGGGGTTATGCAATCGTCAGAACCTACCAAAAAAGACGTTTTAGTCAGCGACTATCTGAATCCATGGTATATATAAATAGGCTATTTACCAAGGGAGCCTCAGATGGTGTCGTGGTGGATTAACCAACCAGAAACTGCGCAATTTTCCTAAACAAAATCTAAAAAAAAAAGATTTTGCGTTTTGTACAATATTCGGCATTAAAATAACGATGAATTCGCTTCGATTAATCATTAAGCACACCTATAAACTCATTTATTATCAAGCAAATCTTTGATTGGAAATTGAAGATAAGGACGAGTTTAACACAATATCAAGTAATTAATTAATAAAAATATATCAATGAATAAATAATTAAACAATGAAACCAAATGTGATACAGTACTGCATATATACTGCATATGTAAATAAACCATTTCTGTAAATAGATTACTGTTGCATTAAACTTCTTAGTTTTTTGTTTATTTCTACAAAACGATCTCCCCAATACTGTGAGACTATACAACAGATTGGTTCATACTAAATTCCATTCCTAGACCATTCTTACGGGTGGGCCAGCAACATACCTACCTTTCGATAGCTCGACAAACGTCCTGTAGGAGATAAGGATAGAGAGATAAGAATGGAAGGTGAGATAGTCACGGAAATAATGGAGAGAGAGAGAAGCTATAGTATATATACTAAACGTCTCTTTCTACTAAATCAGTCACTAGAGGAGGCTAGTATCTAAAGTGAAGCACCTGACAGTCATGTGATAGGCAATGACCAATAGGAAGTCCGTCAGCCAGGACCGATCAAATTTCAGAATGTTATCGTCATCAGGTTCAAAGTCCATCTAGGAGAATTCTTTCTTTCTTTCCCAGCTGGCAGCGGCGGCGGTGGTGGGATGAAACTCTTCAAGTCCTGCGGCCTGAGGTTCCGGAGAAGGAAACGGGTGGTTGTCAAGGTAAGTGTTCTATTTTACATATATCAAAGATATGTAAATAGGTGGACGATTTAATATGTCTATTGGCACACAATACTATTCTGGTTCGATAATGTAAAGACACTTGTTAACTGAAAACTATCGAAGAAAGCAATATATATATTCTCCGATATATAAATATAATTTATTAATAATCTACTTATGGATAAAACACATATGAGCGAAGGAGAAAGGTTTTTCCTTCTTTTTTTTTTCTAAACACAAAAAAAAAGACATATTAAAATGTAAGTATCTTTAATTATTGATTATTTTCGATGTTACGCGCATACAAGGTTAAGAATTTAACTCCTATATATAGCCAAAGTTAGAAATAATTCTTATATATCCATTGATTCTCCCTGCACAATTTGCATTTTAAAATATGCAATTTAAAATATTGTCTGAGAGATAAGTAGCAGAACTAGAAACTCCAAAACTATAAAGTCGAGCCATGTTTGAGGGTATTTCTTTCTAAAACTTCCAAAATTCTCTCTGTTATCTCACTATAAACACCATCAACAAGAAATGACTATGTAAATAGAATGAACTATGTAACATTTATATCTAAGGGCTGGCAGGTTGTACTGGGAAATTTCACAACTAAGGCAAATCAAGCCAGGCCCATTCAATATATAGAGATGCAGTTTTTTTTATCATAGCCATCCTTTGAAAAGGATCTCCCGTTATGTTGAGTAACCACTGTTCCGGCTTCCTCCAAATATAACCGAGTAAAATAGGGGACAGTTTTAACGGAGCTGTTTGGCCAGACAGTCATGTCGGACACAGCATACATGTCACTCGGGGTAGTGAGCGGACGGTAGTAGCGTCCAGATGTCGCGCATTCTCCCTCTGTAATTGTGAGGTTCTCCTTTTGAAGCTTCTTCGTGTATCCTTCTATCTAATCCACGACTGTTCAACATCTCCATCCCAACGTTAGCATATATGTCGTAAACCCGGGTAAGCCAACAAGTGAGTTGGAAGCAGTCGGGGTTGAGTGGCAAGGCGTGCAGAGTGGGAAGTCCGCACGGGACAGTAAGGACAAAGTTTGGGATCAAAAGACGCTCTCCCAGTACCTCTCAAGTGGCACCAGAACCAGGGGGAAGTTGAGGATTAACTGAGGATAGCTCGACGTCCTGCATGAAGCCGCGGAGGCCACGAGGGCCGCCGTGAGACCTAGCACTGAGCGGGCCTCTCCGAAAATATCCACTGTAACTTAACTAACTGTCAACATCCGGACCAACGCCCTTTTTGTCCCTCTCTGGATCCCCCGGGTGTCCGGTAGCAAGCTGGTGTCACTTTGAGACGACTAGAAAAGACGTCATACTTTATTACTTACATATCACATTGTTTAAATAACGATATATATGTTTTTTTTTGCTTATCCCTAGTACACGTGGTACAGGCCATTATAATTATGATGGGTAGAAGAAGGCGACTGCTTTTACTGTAAGTGCACCACATGTCTACACATGTGAAAAGCAGTTCGACTTTGCACTTACAAATGTGCCAGAGCCCCATTTGGTTACTTGCACTCACAGGTGGGGTTGGACTTTTTCAAGAATCGGGGGCCATTGGAGCATTTTTTTTTTTTTAAATCAGAAAAAAAGTGCCCAATGTTGGAATCGAACCCGAGTCGTAGCGGTCGAAAACCAAAGGTTTAGACCATCCTTCCACCGACCATCTAGCATATATGTAAATTAGAGAAACATCAACCACATTAAGACTTCGTGTTAAACTTTCTACTTAGAAAGGGAACGAGAGTGGATCTCCGAAACGTCGAATTTTACATTTTCAAGGTGGATGTTTCTCCAATCGATCAAAAACCAACCTACAATATTGTTTTCACAGCGCACTATTTTAATGCATTCTCAAACCTTTCTACTTCAATGAGAACATATTGGGCATTAGTAAAACACCTCCCAGTGAATTTGCTTTCTTTCTAAGATTTAAACCGCCTAATATCATATTTGAGAGGTCTGAAGATTGGTTGGCTTACCACTGATGAATCAAGCCATCCCAAAATACTTTTGTCGTTTCAGTAGAGATTGTAGTCAAAAATAATTTAGATAAATAAAAATAGAAAATAACGATAAACAAGTTTACTCATAATTCGTAGAAGCGCGCTTTCAGCAGTTATACTCAATATTTTAATTCGAGTAAAACTTCTCTAAACATTGAGTATAGCTGCTGAAAGCGCGCTTCTACGAATTATGATTAAATTTGTTTAGCGGTATTTTCTATTTATTTATACCTAAAAAATGTCTATAGCCTCTACTACTACAACGACAAAAGTATATTGGGAAGGCTTGGCTCATCAGTGGTGAACCCACCCATCAATAGAGAAGTTTTACTCTAATTAATTTAACGCTGAATAGAGAAATTGGGGGAACACCATGGAAAACCTATGACCAATGACAGTTCCTTTTACAGATATCTACTATTATGTTGTTTTGGTTGGAATGTGGACAAAATAAATATGAAATGGAGATATAGGATTAAAGGAAAGGCATCTCCTGATCATACAAATAAAAGTTGCTGACGGTCTGCGCTATCTGCAGGAACAAATATAGGACCAAATACCCTTTCTTGATTAATCAAACCACTTCCATCAATAATTGACAATATGACCCAGAATAAGTATATTGCTACGGCGTTTTATGGTTTCCACAAGTCCATATCTCAGAAGAAGGCCAAGTGACACTCACTCCTCACTTTCTTACTGCTACTCTTTTTGTGTTGTTTTCTTGCTTCCCTCTTTCTCTTTCTTGTTTTTTCTTTTTTTCTCTCTCTTTTTCTTCTGTCTATATCGTTTTTCCTTTGTCTCACTGCTTTGTTCTTATGCATACCTCTGGTGAATCCTGTATAGGGTCAGTGACCCTAAATAAAGGCTTTTTGTTGTTGTTGATTAATCAAACCATCAGCAACTTTTAGTTGCATATCGGGATTGCCATTCTCTTAATTTATCAACCTGATCCCAGTACAATTATTTCATTTTTGTCAAATTTCATAGAGGAGTCTGCAAGGTAATGCAGTCCTTTGGGACAATCCAAGAAATATAAAGATTCTGAAACAACACCAAATTAGGGAATTGGTTTGATAGAATTTTGATCCATATTTTTGGTATAAGAAACAAAAGCAACAAAATAATATAATAAACAATAGATAATATAGATATGAAAATTTTACCAGGAGGATATTGAACTATAAACGCCATCTATTGACTGTCGCCGCAAACCAGCGTCCTCGGGTCGGTGACAAAGTTTGCGGCGACGGTTAATAGATGGGGTTTAGTTTTGACATATATTTTGACGCGATAGGTGGTCTTTAATTTTTGAGAGAATAATTATGAAAGAACACCGTTTATTTCTACACTAGGATCCGCAAATCATAATAGAGCGATAATTATAGTATCAGTCGTTAAATCGAGGATACGTCATTCGTTATATGGGGGTTCGTGTTTAGGTGGAATATAATGATTCTATTTTCAAAACTGTGTTATTATTATCCTTTCTCCATTGAGAATGGCCTTTTTCCCGACCTCTCTCCAATTGGAATACAATACTGAGTTGACATCACCAGATCAACACGTGCTGCTGCTGTGGATAGGCTATCATTGTGGCAGGTTTTGTTGACACTGCTAAATCCCATCGTGTCCCAACATATTGTCTCTCGACTCCACACAAATGTCCCTTCCTATCTTGTTACATCTGTGGTAAGATAGACAAATAGAGATATGCTACATGTAGTTTCTTTTTTAAAGGGAATAAAATTTTTATTTTGTACTTTATTAATAAAATAAATGAATGAGGTGGTGAGAAACAGAGCTGGAGCGTTTGCGTTGTTCAAATTTTGCAAGACGGCTGAAGAGAAGGGGAAGCTATACACATAATCTAATTGATGTAAATAATTATATGTAAATAATCTTTGTCAGGACTAGAATGAGGAATCCTGTATGGGACTTTGATTCCAGTAAAAGGCTTGTTGCTGCTGTTGTATATAGTCACAGTGTAGAAAATACTATACTATACCTACTACATATAGGTTTCTCTCTGTATTCTTAGTTCTCTTCTCTTCAATTACTCTGTAAACTGGCGAATCCTTTATAGGACGAGAGGTCCTCAATAAAGGCTTTTGTTGTTGTTGTATTGATAATATTAAAAAACATTTGCATAAAAATATATAATAGTTAAAAATAAAAAGTTCTAACACGTGGGAGTACCCTGCAGTGTTCAAAGAAGAGTAAAAACGTGAAAGAATTGTGTGTATGTATTGATACAAAAGTTTATTTAATAATAGAGACGTTTTATCAATGAAAAAATTGTAATGGTAGAAGTTTATTAATGATAGAAAACGGTGTTTTATAAAATAACAAGGTTGATATTTCTAAGATAAAAAGAAGTGGCGAGAGCTAGGAAATGGGTCCTGTCAGCTAGGTCAACGAAGACATTTACATTTGAATGGTGTTTATTGATTTTTTATTCATAGAGTATGGAAGGAGCGCCGAACTTTGGATATATTATTGCTTCATTTTAAAGCATCTCATCTATATGTTAGTATAAACAATGTCTCTAGAGAGCTTTATAGACTTTCTGTCGCTAAGCATAGAACGACGCTATGTCAAATATGTAAATATTTGTATAACTTATTATATTTTCACGTTTTCTAAATCTATATTTGACAAAGGAAAAATTACACTTTGATCTTAGCCAAAAAGGCCGAGAAGCGAATATGATAATTGAACAGAAGAAATTATTTTCAATATGTTTCCTACATTCGTTTGTTGATTGTAGACATTTGTCTTATGCAAGTATTCGCTACAGTAAGGGCCTGGCTCATCAGTGGTGAACTCCCCCAGCAGTTTTGCCAGTTTTAACCTGCCAGACCGTTCTACTATTATATTGAACTATATTCTGCTTCTATAGCCGAAAAATTAGGGTATGTGTTGATGAAAATATTTTAGAAAATTATATAGGGATATAAGATTTTTTTATATGGTATAAATATATATAGTATTCACACAACATACATAATAAATATCTAGAAATTTGTATTCATTCGATTAAAAAAAGCGCTGAATCGTTTTAATTCCTACCGAAATGGAGGGGGGGGGGCAGTAAAACATTATATATGATTATAAAATAAATAAAGCTTCCAGGGCTAAGTTTCATGTACAACCTTTCGGACTTGTCAGTCCTTCAACAGGATTATCACTTTAACAATTTAGCTTGAAAATAAAAAGTTGTACATGAAACTTAGCTCTGGAAGCTTTATTTGATAATATTATAAATCAGGGAAGAACGTTAAATTATATATGATTATAAATGTTTTTTTTTATGCTGCCCGTGTGATTTACTGCCTAACAGCAGTTCATTCAAACTGTCAAAGCTATCTCTTGTAACTTATTGTAACCAAGTTAATTAATATCGTTTTATGGTAAGTATGTGCATTTTACCGCGATAGTGAATGAAAAATAAGTAGTTTTTTAATGGATGAGGTGGTTTTTTTTTTGCATGTGTATAGCATTCTCTTTTAAAACGCAAAAAAAATTTAACGTTCAGGTGACAAAAACATCTGTTTATGCATTGATAGTCATCGCCACCTATCGGAATAACCTAATATAATTTTTGCATCATATATCAACATCATTATTTTTTTATAGCTAAGTTCGAATCACATTAATAGGTACCGCTCAGCAAAAGCAACCTAGTTCATGATATTTACAACAATGAATAATATGTGAAGGTTATTCACATATTAAACAAAATGTTAACGTGGGATTAAATCCCGGTTCATGACTGTCGGGAATCGAGGGTGTTACCCACTCGTCCACCGACTTTTATGATGCCATTATAGCTAAGCATTTAATTTTTCACATATCTGGTTTTATTCAATGCTCCGAAACGGGTATTATACATCAACCAGATCTTACATCGCAACAGCTACCTCTCCCTTTAAAATACATAATAATAATCCATTTCCATGCGTAAAGCGAGCATAATCATACTTTTCCACAAAATCAACTTTAACCAATTTTACAAAAGATTAACCTTTATTATATTCGTATTTAAAGGGAAAGATGTGTCCACTTTTGGTATATATAAAAATTATTTTATGTATGCAAATTTGAAAATATGCAATCCTAAATGTGATATTTATTAGTAAAAGAATACCAAACCAAATTTAAAAAAAAGTATAATACATCATTAGAGCAAATTGCAACATTTCAATATATATATTCTCATTTTTTAAAGTAATTTTTTAAAGAGAAATATTCATTGAGAATAAATTTGTATACATTGATTATCATTGCTCCCCCTTTGTTGTGTTTGCGTTTACCTTTATTTATTAATAATTGAATGTACGAGGGCCATCCAATAAATAAGTTTCCCTATTTTTTTTCTGCGAACGAAACGTTGTAAAAATTAGTTAGCATAGAAGAAATGGTCACTAGGATGCGTTGGAAGCTGGTGACCTTCAAAATCACGCTACTCGTACGCGCAAGTCCGTAGCGCTTCAGTTTCCATGGATCTACCACTGGTGAACGTGTCCACTTGCGAACTCCGTTCTGTAATTCGTTTTTTCACGGCGAAAAATTAAACTGCAGTCAATATTCATTGAAAATCAGTGTCAGTGTATGGTGAAGAATGTATGAGCATCCAAATGGTTCGCCGATGGCGTTCATGGTTCTTAGAAGGACGGCAAAACGTGCATGATGACGAGCGAAGTGGCAGCCCCGTTACTGCTACGGACAATGCAGCCGTTGCTGCTGTTCGGAATGTGGTGAAGCAGATCGCCGCGTCAACATTGACGAAATAATGATTCGAATGCCTCCTGGAATCGAAATTAGACGCTCTTCGATTGGAACAATCATGTCAGATGTTTTGAATTTTCGCAAAGTCTGCGCAAGATGGGTCCCGCGTTTGCTCTTGGAAAATCACAAGCAACAACGGATGGAGGCAGCCCGAGCTCTCCTGGAAATGCATCAAAGAGATGGAGATCAACTTTTTTCCCGTATTGTCACTGGAGATGAAAGCTGGGTGCATCTTTCAACTCCAGAAACAAAACGACAAAGCATGGTGTGGAAGAAGCCTGAGGAAAGTGCACCAAAAAAGGCGAAGGTCACAATCTCTGCAGGCAAAGTTATGGCTATGGAAAACTTCAAATGGGAAATTTTCACACATCCACCTTATTCTCCGGAACTTGCCCCAAGCGACTTCCATCTTTATCCAGCACTCAAGTGGCACCTTAGAGGCAAGCACTTTGCGAATGATGACGAAGTGCAGGCGGAGGCGAACCACTGGCTACGAAGACAGGACACGGCTTGGTACAACAGTGGTATCTAAAAATTGCTACAACGGTACCAAAAATGTTTGGACAGAAATGGTGATTATTGAGAGAGGTAGTCTATGAGTTGTATAATGAAAATAAAATAACTGCATAATTGTAAATAAGGTGGTTTATTTGTTAAAAAATAGGGAAACTTATTTATTGGATGGCCCTCGTAGATAATTTTTGAAAATTTCATGTTAGTAACATGTACATGAGTAATTTGTAAGGGATATATATTTCTATTTATTTAGTTATATTATGATGCACTAGCGCGCCATCTGTTATCAAATTACGAAACTATTTTAGACGCGTAATATTCTTTTTCAAATAAAACAATTTCTACTGCCCTTACTGCAATAGAAAAATTAAAGGGAGGGCCTGGCTCATCAGTGGTGAACCCTCCCAGCGGTTTCGCCAGTTTAATCTACCATACCGCTGTAAATAAGGGAAAATTTCAATATTACAGCGGTATGGTAGATTAAACTGGCAAAACCGCTGGGAGGGTTCACTACTGATGAGCCAGGCCCTCCCTTTAATTTTTCCATTGCAGTAAGGGCAGTAGAAATTGTTTTATTTGAAAAAGAATATTACGCGTCTAAAATAGTTTCGTAATTTATTTAGTTAGTT
>CP092877.1:79003403-79036732 GCA_030710605.1 Cordylochernes scorpioides
GTCCCCCAGGATGGCAGGGTAGGAGTTGGCCGTGGGGAAGTAGGCATGGAAGTGGGGGGAGTGCCAGAACGTCACCTACAACAACATCATATATACTGTGAACATCTTCTATAGTCATCTACTGAATGTAGTCTCTGTGGCAAAAACTCATTCATTCTTTTCGCCGCCTTACACCAAATAAAGGGGAATAAACAATAGCAAACAATATTAATGGGAGGGTGTACTACTAATGAACCAGGCGCTCCCATTAATTTATCATTGCAGTAGAAAATTGCTTTATTTCAAAAAGAATCATACACGTCAAAATGGAGTAGATTTCACATAACAGATGACGATCTAACATGGATAACTATGGACATAAGCTTTGAGGACAGTAGAATTACATCTATATATAAAAATCAATGTTTGTATGTTTGTTTGTATGTCCGGTATACAAATTCGCAGTAGTTCACTAATTCAAACCAAAATTTCCATACATAGGTAAAAAATACGGGGAAGACGATAGGCTATTTTAAAAAATATATATAAATCAATTATTAAAACTATATATTCAAATTATTCTACTTAGCTCACGAACACAGCGCCCTCTATCAAAGATTAGATTAAATTATGCTGATGCAAACAAATAGATAATGCTAATAACAAACAATTATTTGAAAAAATCTTATCTAAATATATATCACTCGGGTAGATATGCACACGGGTCAATTCCGGGGCGAAGCCCGGGTCACCCGTCTAGTACATTTATAAATATATAATATGCTTCGAGCAATCGCTCTTCCGCAAATATCAATTTGTGTCTTTTATTATAACAATTATATTACGTTCATCCCTGATTTATAATATTATAGAACGAATGAAGCTTCCAGGGCTAAGTTTCTTGTGAAAACTTTTTATTTTCAAGCTTTCGGACTTGTCAATAAATATTATTCATTATTAATGCGTGATAATTCTGTTGAAGGACTGAGACAAATCCGAAAGTTTTAAAATAAAAATGATTATTTTCCACCAATTTACCCAGACTAATATATTTATTAGCTTGATTGTCTTTATTTAATTTCTTCCTATATATAAATATCATATTACCATTAAGGTACTATTACTTTTTTTCCTGCATGTACCCTACATTTCTGCTTGGAGAATCTGTATAAGACTAAAAGGTATTAATAAAGCTTTTTGTTGTTTGAAAATAGAAATTTTGTACAAGAAACTTATAGCCATGAGAGATTTATTTATTTTATAATAAAAGTAAGATATAAAGATGCACTAGCGCGCCATCTGTTATGGATATTAGAAACTATTTTAGACGTGTAAGATTCTTTTTGAAATTAAACAATTTCTACTGTCCTTACTGCAATGAAACAGGCCCTTCCATTAATTTTTCCATTGCAGTAAGGGCAGTAGAAATTGTTTAATTTTAAAAAGAATCTTACGCGTCTATAATAGTTTCTAATTTCCATAGCACAAGAAACTTATATTTCTTCAAATTAAAGATACTTCGGCCAGTAAATATTTTTTTATTGTCTCGACGTTTCGACAAAAATCTTTTGTCGTCGTCAGGGGCAAACAAAAATTAAAACATTTGGCAAAGCAAATTATTTGAAGAAATATGAATGCCGGCCTCTATCTTTACGAAGAAACCCTGGAAGATTTATAATAAAAGTAAGCTATATAAAAAGAGGCTAATTGACCGACCATCCATCAAGTAAAGACGCCAGGATTAATTGGACTCTCACCACCACCTGCTGACTGACCATCTTGGTTGTATACACAGCTCTCACCATGGATGCAATATCTGTCTCTATATGGGGAATTATAACTTGTAAAATACTAAATTATACGCCGCAGTCATTTATAAGTATTATTAGTCAGTTTAAATATTAGTTACGAACGGAGAAATACGTCCAGGATAGCCTAGTGGACATGGCACCTGCCCGGTAAGCAGAAGGTTGTGGGTTCGATTCCCGCTCCTGGACACTTTTATTTTTCCGTTCGCCATTACTCTTCATATTTTTCACCCTTCCATACGTCATCCATTCATATATAGACCATCACTCTTCATATATTCAACCTTTTCATACGTCATCCAAAAGTTAGAAATATTAAATATTTCTCTTTGAAATTAAAAATGATTTTTCATAAATAAAAAAGAAACTTATGCGGTTAAACTGTTTGTATAGCTTTATACTAAACTGTTATCTTACGGTGTTGGCGAGACCTCTCGTAGAGTGTGTCGTCGCGATAAATTAAATTTTCAAAGTTAAAAGTTTTGTTTATTATTTTTATATTCAAGTTAATATGTACTTAAGGAAGTTGTACTTATTAGCATGTATATCGGGATTGAGACAATAACTCTGAAAGATATTATAGTGACCTTTATTGAAGACATACGAGATAACCATGTGTGAACAAAATACACTTCATGGACAAAACTTAAGGAAGTTGTACTTTTCAGCATGTATATCGGGATTGAGACAATAACTCTGAAAGATATTACAGTGACCTTTATTGAAGACATACGAGATAACCATGTGTGAACAAAATACACTCATGGACAAAACTTAAGGAAGTTATACCTTTTAGCATGTATATCGGGATTCAGACAATAACTCTGAAAGATATTACAGTGACCTTTATTGAAGACATACGAGATAACCATATGTGAACAAAATACACTTCATGGACAAAACTTAAGGAAGTTGTACCTTTCAGCATGTATATCGGGATTGAGACAATAACTCGGAAAGATATTATAGTGATCTTTATTCATGATGAAATTGTGAAAAACATTTTAAAATTACAAAATATTTTCTCACAATGAGTTTCTTTTTATTTTAAATTGCAAGCTTTCAAGCGATAATCGCTAATCAACGGGCTTAATAAAAATATCGACTATATCTTACAATAAATATTTACAAATACAAATGCGCGCAGTGTGGATATTTACAACTGAAATTTTAATTTTGATATGTAATTCAACAATGTTATGGAATTTTTTAACAGTGATCTTTATTAAAAACACACGTGATAACCAAATGTAAACAAAATTGCCTCTGTATCCTTCAAAAAAAAAATAATAAAATAGACGACCGGCGATATTAAAGACTTTCCAATTCCTTAATTTTTGTTCATTAGTATAGTTCTTCTATAGATGGGCCTCTTTTTAAAGCGGCGTCTTCAATTTCCAGGCCCTCTTCTACGAGTCTCTCAGAGAGCTGCACGTTAGAGAGGCCGACCAGGATGTGCCCCTCCTGAACAGCGCCAAGAAGTACTGCGCCTGGCTGAATTCTGGGGAGAATTCCAGGTAGACACATTGGTCTACCTGACCGGCCGCCGACTTGGCTCTGAACTCCGCCTGTTTGTGCAGAGTTTTTGTGCACCTCTGCACTCAGGGGTTGTTCACAGAGGGGGAGCAATGGGCTTGCTGGCAACAGACTGGACGCGGCTCCTTTTGCTCTGCCGTTCTGCCGCCTCTTCAGATGGCCTCTTGCTCTCATGGTTGACGAGGATGAAGCCATCGTCTTGTTCCTCCATCTGGAGTTGTTTGCCTTGGTCTACAAGGTCAGCCCAGCTCGTCGAAGGCTTGCCTGCACCAGGCTGTGGTTCTACGTTGTTCCCCTCAGCTACCACTGGGGCCTGAGGTGTGTTGATGGCATCAGCAGGTGTAGATGACGACTGGCTCTCAGCCAATGTCATCGTGTCTTGGAGGGATGGGGAATCCTTCATAAAAAATATATAAAAACTTTATAGTTGTCTTAGAGGGCGGTTGAAGATTTTAAGCCATCTTTGTTGGAGAAGGAGCGCGCGCCCGCACATCTTCACTGCTCGAGAGAGATTGAAACTACAGTGGTACCTCGACATACGAGCGCCCCAACATACGAGTTTTTCGAGATACGAGCCGACGAGAAAGTGATTTTTTGCTTTTAGTTACGAGCAAATTTGAGATACGAGTTCGGTTCGGTAGTGTTGAAGATATTAATCTGTGATTTTAAATGGGAATTCTGGATGGGGAAATTTGCTTCGAGATACGAGTAATTCAAGATACGAGCAAGGTTGCGGAACGAATTAAACTCGTATGTCGAGGTACCACTGTACTTTATGACATCGTTCACATAAGGCTATATAAGGTTAAATATAAAATAAAACAAAGAGAGAGATTGAGATTGAAACTGATTTATTACAATGTACATATAAGATTATATAAGGTTAAATACATAATTGAATAAATACGAATATAAATAAGATTATATAATTGATAAATATAGGAATAAATAGAGAGAGAGAGAGAGAGTAGAAAAATATAAATATATAAAAAATTGATAAACTACTGATCAATTGCCCAGCATTTCAAGATTATAGAATGAAGAATGAACTAGTTGTTTGTGAACTTAACGATTTGATTTCCGATAAAAAATCATATTTAAAGTTCGATTCATTTTGTAAATACATTCTAAACTTTCTACAAAGTCTGGATCTCTAATGTTTTCATGCGTTGAATATTGTAAATGACTTATATAAATAAATTTTTCTCCTTGTTTGGCGCAAGTATCCCTTGCGGGATTTAGCGCTTTGGAAATAAAATAATTGTAATTGTTAATAAAATAATAAATACTTTGCCACATACAATATTAGTTAGTATTACCTTTATAATTTAGCTATTGTGAAAGCTTGATGCACTAGTGTTGAAATCTCCCAGCTGTTTCATCTTTCACAATGGGAGCACTTCTGTCAATCGCGGCAGAGGGAATATAGATTGGTCAATCAATGGATCATCAATTCAAAATTATAAAATACTCGTATATTATCCCGTCGTCGCACATGCGACGTATAAATTTGACATTATTGTCGCGTTGAAAAATAGTCGCCAGGATAGGAAAGTGCAAACGAACTTTATTCTCGGTAACAATCTGGTCTAAAATGGTAGCTACACACATTTATATAGCAATGATACACTTCAAGCCTAAAACTGTGTAAATATAATAAAATCTAAAACTTAAAATTATGTAAATCTATATATATATAAATCAATGTTTGTATGTCCGGTATACAAATTCGCAGTAGTTCACTAATTCAAACCAAAATTTCCATACATAGGTAAAAAAATACGGGGAAGACGATGGGCTATTTTAAAAAAATATTTAAATCAATTATTAAAACTATATATTCAAATTATTCTACTTAGCTCACGAACAGCGCCCTCTATCAAATATTAGATTAAATTATGCTGATGCAAACAAATAGATAATGCTAATAACAATAAATTATAAAAAAAATCTTATCTAAATATATATCACTCGGGTAGATATGCACACGGGTCAATCCCGGGGCGAAGCCCGGGTCACCCGTCTAGTAACAAATAAACCACACTACAATATTTACACCTAATTAACACAAGCCATTCGCTTGTCACATATATATATATTAAAAATGGCATATCCTGACCAGGAGCACATGTGCTTTACAGAAGGCAGAGCGCCATCTGGTGGAACAGAAATCAACTAAACATTGATTTAGCCTGTTCCCTGATATTTGGCCAACCCAATTTCTTGATAAATCAAGAAAAGCCATCCACGAACGCGTTTCGCGCTTTTGGCGCTCGTCAGCGTGGAGTAGGCTGAACCATTGCGACCAAAAAATAATTTTTGATCCCAATGGCTTCCTGAAAAACCAAGAAATGGGTATTTAAGGCCAAACTTGCGTAAATATATATATATTTGAAAATAGAGGCAATCCATAAATAAATCTTTAATTAAAAAGGCATATATTGGATCAAAAAATCATTTATTTTACCAATATTTCAGTTGGCTGAACGCCAACCTTTATCATGGTGTTATATCATATATCTGAACCAAAATACTAAACTTGTCTGAATGCGCATTTAAAGCTTTTCTCGAAATTAGAGAAAAAGAGTTTGAAATCAACTATCAATTGGTATTTTTTTCCGATAGATGGCAGTGATCCATCAGCTACATTCAGTTGCACAATCAGGAGACACCCACTTTCATTATTTAAGAACCCTCTGATACACTCTTTCTCTGCTTTAAACTCTTTTTAATCATTTCAAAATCCATCAAGAAAACAGTTGCAAAATTTAAGCTAGAAAGTTGCTAGGGAAAAAATGATGTATATTATATTTTATTAAATATTATAACGCACTTATATTTGAATATAATATTTATTTGTCATTAAAAAAGTGTATTTTTAGACACCCAAATACATACCGTTATATTATTTAAAATGTAACTCTACACTTAACTAATTATTTGGAAATTAAATATTTTAATCAAAAAATTAATAACCTATATATGTCGAATTGGGGTTGTGATGTCGACTTGGGGTGTTGACTTACTGTGGGATTGCTGTGGGCTCACTGTAGAATCCTGTCGACTTCACAACCCAAATTCGACAGAGGCCTAACTTTTATTAAACCTTTTGACGATACATTTTGCATAGATTGTGGTGGGGTTACATATTCCTATGTACAGATTATCACATATATATATTTTAGATACATATATTTTAAATTTATCTCTTAATGAATTATTTTTATGTATTTATTACAATTTTTTTAAAATATAAGATAGAACTCATATTTTTCCTTTAATATTTTAAGATATTTTACATATTTGATTGCAATTTTTATAATAATTTTTTTCATGCACAAATTTCTTCCACCTACTCTGTATTTTAATTGATTTCAACTGTGATATTATAACACTATGCGGCGCTGAGTTTGTGTATACAAAAATGTAATGCCTCGATAAAGGTTGGTGTTCAGCCAGCCGAAATATTGGCAAAATTAATATTTTATTAAATCCAATATATGCCTTTTATTATCTAATATTTAAATGTTTATAAACAAACAATTTAAATATAACTCCTTTCACTCCATTTTTGTCATTTAATACGTAAAGAATTTTATTTGTCAAAATCAAATAATGTGGCGCATTCAGTGATCTGAATTTGTACAATCTGCGTACACCAATCTCTCTCTTTCTCTCTCTCAAGGACAACATACCCCGACCATAAAAATAGGGATACTTTCTTAAAACATTATATTGTCACGAGGAAAAATAATTAACTAGGCCTTCGAATGACTTTAAATATTTATTTAATGAGTTATATGAGAGATTTTAAATATAAAATAAGAGTTACTATTTACATGAGCCAAATCGACCCAGCAGTTAGAGCAAGAGGGGAGAACTGAGATCTTTTCCTCCTTTCCCATGGCGCCACTGTTTACCCCGACCGGTAGGTCCAGTCAAGATAGGAGGGAATACCAGGAAACTGTCCTCCTGACTATATATATATATATATTCTCAATATCTAACACATAGAATTTTAGATATATTAACCATGGATTTCATCATTTAATCTGTAATACTTGGAATTCCATCAGCTCAAAGACCCGCGTATGTACAAACTGTGTGTGGAACCAACAGAGAAATGGAACTTATACCAATATGCAAATAACAATTGCATTTCCAACCATCGTTATTGTATATTGTAGGTGAATTTACTGTTATTGCGAGATGTTATCAAGAAAATATACTTTCATTGTTATAAATATACTTGAAAAACAATAGAAAAAAAATAAAAAGGTCAGGCGTTGATATTAAAAATAAAAAAAGGCATATTCTGATCAGGAACACATGTGCTTTTCAGAAGGCAGAGCGCCATCTGGTGGAACAGAAATCAACTATTCATTGATTTAACCTGTTCCCTGATATTTGGCCAACCCATTTTCTTGATAAATCAAGAAAAGCCAACCACGAAAAGCACATGTGCTCCTGGTCAGAATATGCCTTTTTTATTTTTAATAAATATACTTAAGTCTGACCCATTGAAAACAGAAACTCTCTTAATTCGAACAAAAAAAAAAAAAAGAAGAAAAAGCGAAGCAACTTTTCCAATGTAGTTGTAATAGTTCTGCAGGGAGAGAATGGTAAGGACGGACTTACCCCAGGCAGAATGAGCCGTTCAACGTCCTGCATGAGATCCTCCCAGGACTCGGGGTCCTGGGGAGCCTCAGCCGGCAGCAGGGGGCGGAGGTAGCCCGGGCTGACCGCGGGGAGCACAGGCCGGTCCCTCAGTCCGTCCATTAGGTCCGCCACGAAGTCAATCATCTGCCGGCCTCGGAGTCGGAACGACGCAGAGTCCATCTGTCACACTCTGGATTGGAACATACGTGACTGGCACTGTTCCTCTTGAAGTTATGTTTGTCTTCGTATCCACACACGATTAGCTCTTCCCTTGATAAAAATGGGATAAATCTTCTTATTCACACACACAACACACAAAAACACACACACAACACAACACACAGCAATTCTAAAGTTAGCGTTTCCTTTGACATGAATGGAATCGCTTTCAGACAAAGCCCATATACAATTAGCAATCTTCATAACCAGAATGGAATGGTCTTCAGACGTAGCACATTTACGGTTAGGTTTCCCATTGACGAGAATGGAATAGTCTTCGTATACAAGAATACCGCCCTTATAATCACTATTTAAATCTTGTAGATAGAGGTTGCATGGCCGGTATTCATAGTTCTTAAAAATAAGAGACACTTCGTCAAGAAAATAAAACCCTTTCTGGACAAAGTATCTCTTATTTTAAAACACTATTTTGATGTCGAACATACAAATAGATCCTATTCATCTATATATGATAGCCAGAATATTATATTTAATCTTCACCGTGGATATGACTCATTCCGATAACGTGGGGGACACGTGTCTCTGACAGAAATTTAATTTGCATATTAAAGGTGTGCATTCCACCGAAAGGTCGAGCATTCGCATAGAATGGGTACAGTCATTGAGCTTAATGGAAGATTGTGCTGGGTTACTATGAATACCAGAAAAGCTAGTTGGCATGATGCCGTCATGAGTATCTGTGAGAAGTAAAACGAAAGACGGAGAGACAAAGTGGTCGACCTCCATTGTCTCAGCCGGTACTTCGTACAGGTTGGGCTGACCGGAGAAGCAGAGGACTCGCTCATCGCCTGGGAAAAAGGCTCACTCGCCGGGGCAAATTCCCCGCATGATCATCTATATTTTAGTTTATAATACATTATAGTTTATTATACAGTTTATTATAGTATATTATACATTTTAGTTTATTTATTTCCATTTTAATGTAAATTATTGACAAGAAGTCAATAAAATTTGTTTCAATTGTCATTGCCTCAGCCAAGGTGACCTTCAAGCTGTAAGAAAAGATAGGTGGCGATCAGTGGCAGAATTGATAGGAGGGTATACTTCTGGTGAGATGTATTGAGCTATACTTTTTATCGTACCTGGATGAAGATAGGACTGTACAGGATATGGTCTGTCCTCATACACTGTCGTTTCGACCTTGACACTTACTATTGCTATCAAAATTCGAAACTATTTTAGACGCGTAAGATTCTTATTGAAATTAAGCAATTTATACTGCCCTTACTACTATGATAAAATAATGGGAGGGCCTTACTCATCAGTGGTAAACCCTTCCAGCGGTTTCGCCAGTTTAATCTACCATACCGCTGTAATATTGCATTTTTCGATATTTACAGCGGTATGGTAGATTAAACTGGCTAAACCGCTGGGAGGGTTTACCACTGATGAGCCAGGCCTTCCCATTTATTTTTCCACATTGCAGTAAGGGCAGTATAAATTGTTTAATTTCAATAAGAATCTTACGCGTCTAAAAAGTTTCGAATTTTGATAACAGATGGCACGCTAGTGCATCATAACTTTCTATTGCTGTAGATAACGGGAACATCCCGTTTGGACGATGGTTCAATGAATACGTGTATCCGATGAATAATGATTTATTACGAACGTATTAAGGTATCGTATTACATACAGCTTGAATCTCCTCTATCCTACAAAAAAACACACCAATCACTATGGCCAACTGGAACGATATGAATATTCATCGAAGCTAACCATCAAATCCGTTCCAAACGGTTGGCTTTACAAAAAAAAAAAAATCTCCCCGTGTTTTTAATTAAAGGAGCTCTATCAGCCATGATGGAGCTTTTCCAACTTAATTACAAACGCTTAATGCCAAAATCGATAACACCCTTTCAATACATTAGACAACCTTGAGACTTATATAAGTTTTATATTTCCATATCCTTCCTTTTATATATGAAAATGAAAGGATCAATGGATTTTTTAAAAAGCTTTTATTTAACTTGATTTTCTTTCTGTCCAGCTGTATGTCAACAAATCTTGCAACCGATTTTTAATATACTTTTAGGGCACGTAGGAATCTGAAATTTGATACACTTTTCAGAACCCGATGACAATGCAAGTTGACATATTTTCAGGCTTCTGGGTTGTCAGGGTGTCCGGATATGGACAAATTTCCAAATTGCCTTTCAAATTTTGTAAATTAATTTTGATATACTTCCAGATCACATAGAAGTATGAAACTTTTAATACTCACTCAGTCCAATGAACAATGCAAGTGTACAAATTTTCAGACTTCTGGGTGATCGGAATGGCCAGGAATGAACACATTTCTATATTTCTTTTTAAGCCTTATGTTCCTTACAAAGAATTGACCAATCCGCCGCGAGCAGGCTTCCGTCTATTTAAGGCCTAATCCCCAGTGAAATTTTGATTCTAAGTTTTGTAAATTCATGGATAAAAACTAACTAAATAATTAATAAATAAAAATACATTTAAAAAAAGCTTTTATTCAAATACACTAAAAAGGGAAAAAATAAAATATTTTCTGTCATTGAGCAATTAGATATATCTGAGTGAAAATAAAAGCGGCGGGGGACGATCATATTTAGAGTAGAGGCTGATTCGCTAATCAGCTGCTACCTATTAAATCAAATTAGGTTCGAAAGTCATGATGATCATCCCCCGCCACTTTTTTTTTTTCAAATAGGCAAATTCTTGATTAATTAAAAATCAAGAATTATTTGATATTTATTCCGACAGATGGCGCAAGTCAGCAGTAACTTTCAGTTGCACGATTGGGAGATGCCTTTTTCTTAATTTTATCCACCAGATCCCAGTACAATTTCACTTTTGTACTATTTTGACATGTCTGAGTTTCAGGAAAGATTTGCTAAGCTCGATCCAAGGAATGAGAGAACATCAATTAAAGGACTACCTATAGATAAGGTTTGTAGCTGAAGGCTATGATAGCAGGACAATACCTTGTCATCTCTGGTAGTCCAGACAAAGATAGCTGCTCCTATCTACCTTCCTGCTATCAAATATGGGAGGGAAGGACAATAGCTGCCTCGACTTATCATGTTGAAGTCAGAAACTTCTTTGAATCCAGTTCCTTCTTCTTCGTATATATATGTGGTAGGCAGGTATTATGCAGTCATGGGGCCAGTGGTTTCAGGCATCAATGGATTGAGAAATGTTTCGAGATCATCAACAAGTGCCTCCAGTTGTTTGGAGGTTACGGCTACCTTAAGGACTACCCAATCCAGCAGTATATGCGGGACTGTTAGAGTCCATCAAATCTTAGGAGGTCTGTAATCTCCCATATTAGACTTTTATTTTTTAAACATTCATCTTTTTTTAACTATCCCATTAGATTTTCTCTTAAAAAAACTATTTTATTCTTTAAAAAAAAAAATGGATAGCACAAAAGGACGAGACAGATTGGATGCCATCTCAGAGAGAGGCTAGGGCCTAAGACGCCTACAAGATCCAGGAGGGTATCAAATTTGTATTCAGTCTCAATAAAATTCCAATCATATATTTTTTTCTGTAATTTTTATATTATATATTGGAATGGGTGACATTAGATATCTCTAATGGCTCAACTTGATCAACTTTCTCTCTCCACGATACTAATTATTACAGATTACTTCATTAAATCAACTTCCATCATTGCTTAACATATTGTAAATAACTATCTTGAGATTTCTTCTATCTGCTTATGTTGTTGCTTATTTGTTTAATGTATATGTTTATTTAATGTTCTTTTTCTTAATTGTTTATTTTCTTTTTGACAATTCTGTTACCTACTCTACTACAATATGAATTATTGTAAATAGTTTCACGCGCAATTATCCAGATCGGATATAGCGTGTCTTATTTGCAACTGGTAATAAATAATGTATTTTATTACGACTACAATCATTAAATACTCCATTATTGAATTCCATACATTTATGACATAATAATACATTTGCATATTTAAAAAAAAATTAATACAAAGCAATAACGCGCCATCTATATATAAAAAATGAAGACATTAAGACTCGAATGTTTCTTTTCTCACATAAAAATTTCCCAATATTTTTTTTCATCGCAGTAAGGACAGTAGTAGTTTGACTTATTTGTGAAAAGAAACATTCGCGGTTTAATGTCTTCATTCTTTATATATTTTTATACAACGCTAGTACGGTAGATTTCGGTGATTCGATACTTCTATGTGGATATCCGTTTTATTGATGCGGTTATTCAAAAATGACCATTAAATCTGGCCAACATATATATAAATTAGTTATTGGTCTTTCTGTTTTTATAATATTAATGATAATTTAAAAAGTTAAATAGAAAAATCCAACGAGATAATTGATATATTCAACCTAGGAAAACATTAATAAACAGCAAACATACATTGATAAATTATAATAACAGAAACAATTGAAAATTATTATGTCGATTTATGTGGAATATTGTAGCGAAATATTTAATATTTTATGAACACAGATTATTAATTTTGATATTTTGTATTTTGCTACTCTGTAAATGTTAAGGTTCCTTTGTCCTTAACGAATTAAAAGCCGTACTTTAGAGGACTGTATAGGTTTTCAAATGCCCAGACGACACCCCAATGGTGATTCCAATGCCTCAGCCAAAGAGAGAATAAACCACGACCAAATTACTATTCACACTCACACACTTTATTTAAAAAACTCAATTATATACAAAGATAGTCAGCGGTCAATATTTACATAATCACAGAAAAATTGAATTAATAAATAAAATAATATATTAGAAAACTCAACAGTAAACTTCCCTTATTGCTTCTCTTGTATTTTTATCAATTTTAGTTCGTGCTTGTGTCTTAAATATATTGCTGCGTCAGTTTTAAGTTTGTCTTTCCTAATTCCTACATGAAAATATAAGTTTGATTTATTTTGCAGTAGCACGTATGAGGTGGTACTTAAGTTAGAAACCAAACTTTCCAAACAACATTGATTCACGCCTGAAGAAGATAGGAAGAAATACAATCGAATAACCGGACATATAAGATATTTTGATCCAAACTATGTCTGTTTTTATAAATAAATAATCAGGATTGAGATTGAGCATTTTTTTTTTTCAAAATGAATATTCCATGTTTATCATTACAAGGATAACCGATAAAAGACTATTTAGACTATATTTTCTTCGTGTAAACGGATATTGGAAACGTACAGGTGTTGTCACTTGGGAGAAAGGTTTGTAGGAACGGAGAAAAAAAGTAATCAGAAAAAGTTTATCAACCGTCAAATTAGAAACAAAATATTTGCATCATTTATCGAGCGCATCTGCAATCTGGTAGATTCGGGTGGGTATTCCCATCATCAGTTTATATCTGGGGGTGGTATATATATTTTACTAGCCGAATGACCCGGGCAACGCCCGTGTTTTACCCGATTGAATGTTTTTATTCAAATACTATTTGTTACAATTATAAATTGGCGTCTTAAATAATTGCATATGTTAGTTAATAACTATAGCCTATGTGCTTTATCTGTCTATGTACTGTTGGCTTCCGTAGGCGTCTCTTACTGGGAAAAAGAAAGAGAGGATTCCATTTAGTTATTAACTAATATATGCATTTATTAAAGGAGCGACCCGCTCCAACACAATAGTTACAAAAACAACAAAGCGAGTGGGGGGGGGGGGGGGGGGGCAAAGGTGGCGTAATCGTAGCCAACCAATAGGAGAGCGCCATTAAAAAAAAAAAAACAAACGGTGACAGAGATGAAAAAGAATTGATGACGCTCGTAACTGTATATAGAATTATATAAATCTCTGTTCATGATTTCTGGTAGGATATATTCAATATTTTATTAAGCCCGTTGAAGATTATCACTTGAAAACTAGCGTTTTATAATAAAAATAAACTCATTGTGAGAAAATATTTTGTAATTTTAAATACAAATTTTATACAATAATTTAATGCTTTTTTAAAATAAAACCTATTGGAAATATGATTTCATTTATTAGCCGTGACATCCGACAGAGTAGTTTAACAATCGGCAGAACATACCAAAAAGATGTTTTAGCCAGTGAAATGCACTACCTGAAACGACAGTAGTCGACACATTTGGACAATACCACCCTGTAAATCACAGTTTGAGGCTATGGTTCTAATCAGTACTGAGGCGTCTACGATCTCGTGACATCCGACAGAGTAGTTTCACAATCGGCAGAACATACCAAAAAGATGTTTTAGCCGGTGAAATGCACTACCTGAAACGCCAGTAGTCGGCCCATTTGGACAAAACCATTCTGTAAATCACAGTTTTAGGCTATGGTTCTAATCAGCACTGAGGCGTCTACGATCCGACAGAGTAGTTTTGCAATCGGCAGAACCTACCAAAAAGATGTGTTAGCCAGTGAAATGCACTACTTGCAACCAATTTTTACATATAAATAGGCCATCCTGTATACTATGGTTTCAAGCTATGGTCCTAATCAGTACAGAGGCGTCTCCGATCCCTAGATATCCTATGAAAGGGGTTATGCAATCGGCAGGACCTACCAAAAATATGTTTTAGCCGGCGAAGTGCACTACCTGCAACCAATTTTTACATATAAATAGGCCATCCTGTATACTATGGTTTCAAGCTATGGTCCTAATCAGTACAGAGGCGTCTCCGATCCCTAGATATCCTATGAAAGGGGTTATGCAATCGGCAGGACCTACCAAAAATATGTTTTAGCCGGCGAAGTGCACTACCTGCAACCAATTTTTACATATAAATAGGCCATCCTGTATACTATGGTTTCAAGCTATGGTCCTAATCAGTACAGAGGCGTCTCCGATCCCTAGATATCCTATGAAAGGGGTTATGCAATCGGCAGGACCTACCAAAAATATGTTTTAGCCGGCGAAGTGCACTACTTGCAACCAATTTTTACATATAAATAGGCCATCCTGTATACTATGGTTTCAAGCTAGGGTCCTAATCAGTACAGAGGCGTCTCCGATCCCTAGATATCCTATGAAAGGGGTTATGCAATCGGCAGAACCTACCAAAAAGATGTGTTAGCCAGTGAAATGCACTACTTGCAACCAATTTTTACATATAAATAGGCCATCCTGTATACTATGGTTTCAAGCTATGGTCCTAATCAGTACAGAGGCGTCTCCGATCCCTAGATATCCTATGAAAGGGGTTATGCAATCGGCAGGACCTACCAAAAATATGTTTTAGCCGGCGAAGTGCACTACCTGCAACCAATTTTTACATATAAATAGGCCATCCTGTATACTATGGTTTCAAGCTATGGTCCTAATCAGTACAGAGGCGTCTCCGATCCCTAGATATCCTATGAAAGGGGTTATGCAATCGGCAGGACCTACCAAAAATATGTTTTAGCCGGCGAAGTGCACTACCTGCAACCAATTTTTACATATAAATAGGCCATCCTGTATACTATGGTTTCAAGCTATGGTCCTAATCAGTACAGAGGCGTCTCCGATCCCTAGATATCCTATGAAAGGGGTTATGCAATCGGCAGGACCTACCAAAAATATGTTTTAGCCGGCGAAGTGCACTACCTGCAACCAATTTTTACATATAAATAGGCCATCCTGTATACTATGGTTTCAAGCTATGGTCCTAATCAGTACAGAGGCGTCTCCGATCCCTAGATATCCTATGAAAGGGGTTATGCAATCGGCAGGACCTACCAAAAATATGTTTTAGCCGGCGAAGTGCACTACTTGCAACCAATTTTTACATATAAATAGGCCATCCTGTATACTATGGTTTCAAGCTATGGTCCTAATCAGTACAGAGGCGTCTACGATCCCGTGACATCCTATGGAAGGAGTTATGCAATCGGCAGAATCTACCAAAAAGACATTTTAGTCAGCGACTATCTGAATCCATGGTATATATAGATAGGCAATTTACCAAGTCAGCCTCAGATGGTGTCGTGGTGGATTAATCAACCAGCGCAATCTTCCTAAACAAAATATATAAAAAATATTTTGCGTTTTTAAAAAAATAGTTGTAATTCTTTTGTACAATATTCGGGGCATTCAAATAACGATAAATTCGCTTCGATTAATCATTAAGTACACCTATAAACTCATTTATTATTGTTTATTAAGCTTTGATTGGAAATTGAAGATAAGGACGAGTTTAACATAATATCAAGTAATTAATAAAAGTATATCAATGAATAAATAATTAAACAATGAAACCAAATGTGCTACAGTACTGCATATATACTGCATATGTAAATAAACCATTGCTGTAAATAGATTGCTGTTGAACTAAACTTCTTAGTTTTTTTTATTTTTATTTCTACAAGACGATCTCCCCAATACTATGACACTATACAACATGTTGGTTCATACTAAATTCCATACCTAGACCATTCTTACGGGTGGGCCAGCAACATACCTACCTTTCGATAGCTCGACAAACGTCCTGTAGGAGATAAGAATAGACAGATAAGAATGGAAGGTGAGATAGTCACGGAAATAATGGAGAGAGAGAGAAGCTATAGTATATATACTAAACGTCTCTTTCTACTAAATCAGTCACTAGAGGAGGCTAGTATCTAAAGTGAAGCACCTGACGGTCATGTGATAGGCAATGACCAATAGGAAGTCCGTCAGCCAGGACCGATCAAATTTCAGAATGTTATCGTCATCAGGTTCAAAGTCCATCTAGGAGAATTCTTTCTTTCCCAGCTGGCAGCGGCGGCGGTGGTGGGATGAAACTCTTCAAGTCTTGCGGCCTGAGGTTCCGGAGAAGGAAACGGGTGGTTGTCAAGGTAAGTGTTCTATTTTACACATATCAAATACTACCACAATATGTAAATAGGTGGACGATTTAATATGTCGATTGGCACACAATACTATTCTGGTTCGATAATGTAAAGACACTTTTAACTGAAAACTATCGAAGAAAGCAATATATATATTCTCCGATATATAAATATAATTAATTAATAATCTCCTTATGGATAAAACCAATATGAGCGAAGGAGAAAGTTTTTTTTTTTGCGGAAACATACACACACGCAAAAAGACATAATATATTAAAATGTATGGATATTTAATTATTGATTATTTTCGATGTTACGCGCTTACAAGGTTAAGAACTTAGCTCCAATATACAGTAAGTTTAGAACTGATGCTTATATATCCAGTGATCCTCTGTGCACAATTTGCATAAGTCTTCGGTATTTAAAATATTGTCTGAGAGATAAGTAGAAGAGCTAAAAACTCCAAAACAATAAAGTCAAGCCATGTTTGAGGATATTTCTCTTTAAAACTTCCAAAATTCTCTCTGTTGTCTCACTATAAAAACACCATCAACAAGAAGTAACTATGTAAATAGAATGAACTATGTAACATTTATAGGTAAGGGCTGGTAGATTGTACTGGGAAATTTCACAACTAAGCCAAACCAAGCCAGGCCCATTCAATATATAGAGATGCAGTTTTTATCATAGCCATCCTTTGAAAAGGATCCCCCGTTATGCTGAGTAACCACTGTTCCGTCTGCCTCCAAATATAACCGAATAAAATGGAGGACAGTTTTAACGGAGCTGTTTGGCCAGACAGTCATGTCGGACGCAGCATGCATGTCACTCGGGGTAGTGAGCTGACGGTAGCAGCGTCCAGATGTCGCGCATTCTCCCTCTGTAATTGTGAAGTTTTCCTTTTGAAGCTTCTTCGCGTATCCTTCTATCTAATCCACGACTGTTCAACATCTCCATCCCAACGTTAGCATATATGTCGTAAACCCGGGTAAGACAACAAGTGAGTTGGAAGCAGTCGGGGTTGAGTGGCAAGGCGTGCAGAGTGGGAAGTCCGCACGGGACAGTAAGGACAAAGTTTGGGATCAAAAGACGCTCTCCCAGTACGTCTCAAGTGGCACCAGAACCAGGGGAAAGTTGAGGATTAACTGAGGAAAGCTCGACGTCCTGCATGAAGCCGCGGAGGCCACGAGGGCCGCCGTGAGACCTAGCACTGAGCGGGCCTCTCCGAAAATATCCACTGTAACTTAACTAACTGTCAACATCCGGACCAACCTCCTTTTTGTCCCTCTCTGGATCCCCCGGGTGTCCGGTAGCAAGCTGGTGTCACTTTGAGACGACTAGAAAAGACGTCATACTTTATTACTTACATATCACATTGTTTAAATAACGATATATATGGTTTTTTTTTTGCTTATCCCTAGTACACGTGGTACAGGCCATGATAATTATGGTGGGTAGAAGAAGGCGACTGCTTTTACTGTAAGTGCACCACATGTCTACACATGTGAAAAGCAGTTCGACTTTGCACTTACAAATTTGCCAGAGCCCCATTTGGTTACTTGCACTCACAGGTGGGGTTGGACTTTTTCAAGAATCGGGGGCCATTGGAGCATTTTTTTTATCAGAAAAAAAAAGTGCCCAATGTGGGAATCGAACCCGGGTCGTAGCGGTCGAAAACCAAAGATTTAGACCATCCTTCCACCGATTCTCTAGCGTATATGTAAACTAGCCGAATGACCCGGGCAACGCCCGTGTTTTACCCGATTGAATGTTTTGATTCAAATATTATTTGTTACAATTATAAATTTGGCGCCTTTAATAAATGCATATGTTAGTTAATAACTATAGCCTATGTGCTTTATCTGTCTATGTACTGTTGGCTTCCGTATGCGTCTCTTACTGGGAAAAAGAAAGAGAGGATTCCATTTGGTTATTAACTAATATATGCATTTATTTAAGGAGCGACCCGCTCCAACACAATAGTTACAGAAATGCGGGGGCAAAGGTGACGTGATCGTAGCCGACCAATAGGAGGGCGCCATTCCAAAAAAAAAAAAAAACAAAAAAAAGCAAACCGTGACAGAGGCGACGAAGAATGACGCTTGTAACTGTATATAGAATTAGAGAAATATCAACCATTAAGACTTCGTGTTAAACTTTCTACTTTGAAAAGGAACGACAGTGGGTCTTCGAAACGTCAAACTATACATTTTCAAGGTTGATGTTTCTCTAATTGATCAAAAACCAACCTACAATATTGTTTTCACAGCGCACTATTTTAATGCATTCTCAAACGTTTCTACTTCAATGAGAACATATTGGGGAGATCCGGCATTAGTAAAGCACCTCACAGTCAATTTGCTTTCTTTCTAAGATTTAAACCGCCTAATATCATATTTGAGAGGTCTGAAGATTGGTGAGCTTACCACTGATGAATCAAGCCATCCCAAAATACTTTTGTCGTTTCAGTAGAGATTGTAGTCAAAAATAATTTAGATAAATAGAAAATAACGATAAACAAGTTTAATCATAATTCGTAGAAGCGCGCTTTCAGCAGCTATACGCAATGTTTTCATTAGAGTAAAACTTCTCTAAACATTGAGTATAGCTGCTGAAAGCGCGCTTCTACGAATTATGATTAAATTTGTTTAGCGGTATTTTCTATTTATTTACACCTAAAAATGTCTATAGTCTCTACTACTACAACGACAAAAGTATATTGGGAAGTCTTGGCTCATCAGTGGTGACCCCACCCATCAATAGAGAAGTTTTAATCTAATTAATTTAACGCTAAAAAGAGAAATTGGGGGAAACACCATGGTAAACCTATGATCAATGACGGTTCCTCCTACAGATATCTACTATTATGTTATTTTGGTTTGAATATGGACAAAATAAGATGAAATAGAGATATAAGATTAAAGGAAAGGCATCTACTGATCGTACAAATAAAAGTTGCTGACGGTCTGCGCTATCTGCAGGAACAAATATAGGACCAAATATCCTTTCTTGATTAATCAAACCACTTCCATCAATAATTGACAATATGACCCAGAATAAGTATATTGCTACGGCGTTTTATGGTTTCCACAAGTCCATATCTCAGAAGAAGGCCAAGTGACACTCACTCCTCACTTTCTTACTGCTACTCTTTTTGTGTTGTTTTTCTTGCTTCCCTCTTTTTCTTTCTTGTTTTTTCTTTTTTTTTTCTTCTCTTTTTCTTCTGTCTATATCGTTTTTCCTTTGTCTCACTGCTTTGTTCTTATGCATACCTCTGGTGAATCCTGTATAGGGTCAGTGACCCTAAATAAAGGCTTTTTGTTGTTGTTGATTAATCAAACCATCACCAAATTTTAGTTGCATATCGGGATTGCCATTCTCTTAATTTATCAACCTGATCCCAGTACAATTATTTCATTTTTGTCAAATTTCATAGAGGAGTCTGCAAGGTAATGCAATCCTTTGGGAGAATCCAGGTAAAATAATAAAGATTCTGAAACAACACCAAATTACGGAGTTGGTTTGATAGAATATCGAACCATATTTTTGGTATAAGAAACAAAAGCAACAAAATAATATGATAAATAATAGATAATATAGATATGGTAATTTTATCGGGAGCATAATCTATCTATATATATATAAATGAATGTATGTGTGTCTGTCCTTTATGCCTGACCAAACCACTCATTGGAACGCCATGAAACTTTGGGAAGTTATTTAGTATAGCACTGGGAAGGTTTCTAGCAAATAAAATTTTTGAAATAACTTTTCGCCTAAAAATAATCAAGATAAATATTCTAATTTATCTGTTATAATTCAACAATCTGCTCTAAATGATTTTGTAATGTAGAAAATTAGGAAAGACAAAATTCAGGATGACACGGCAATTTATTTGAGACAAGAATAATGATACAATTCCAAGGCAAAGATAATATTCCTTTAACTTCCAATTACCGAGGGAACCAATTAATATTGATTTTATTCAACTTATCGAGTATTTTTAAAGGGACCGGGAAAAATGTCCACTTTATCGAGAGATTCGTTAGACAAACCTTTACTCGGGTAAAACCCGGGCGAAGCCGGGTACATCCATACAAGAATAATGATACAATTCCAAGGCAAGATACTATTCCTTTAACTTAATTACCGAGGGAACCAATTAATATTGATTTTATTCAACTTATCGAGTATTTTTCAAGGGACCGGGAAAAAATGTTCAATTTATCGAGAGATTCGTTAGACAAACCTTTACTCGGGTAAAACCCGGGCGAAGCCGGGTACGTCCGCTAGTATTCTATAAAAATAAAGGTCTTCTTTCCCGTCAAAATAGATGTCAAAACTAGACTCCATCTATTGACTGTTGTCGCAAACCAACGTCCTCGGGTCGGTGACAAAGTTTGCCTCGACGGTCAATAGATGGCGTCTAGTTTTGACGTCCATTTTGACGGGAGAGGTGACCTTTATTTTAATAGATAAAAATGATGAAAGCACTATTTATTTCTATGCTATAAGCTAATAAATAATAATAGAGCAATAATTATATAATCAGTAGTTAAATCAAGGATACGTCATTCGTTATATGTGGGTTCGTGTTTAGATGGAATAGAATGATTCTATTTTCAAAACTGTGTTATATGTATCCTTTCTCCATTGAGAATGGCTATTGAGAATGAAAAGGCTTCATTTTCCCGACCTCTCTCCAATTGGAATACACTACGGGATTGACATCACCAGATCAACACGTGCTGCTGTGGATAGGATATCATTGTGGTAGGTTTTGTTGACACTGCTAAATCCCATCGTGTCCCAACATATTGTCTCTCGGCTCCACACAAATGTCCCTTCCTAGCTTGTTACATCTGTGGTAAGATGGACAAATAGAGATATTTTCCAAAATCACTTTACTAGTTACCGCTTAACAAGAGCAACCTAGTTTATGATATTTGAAACAATGAATAATATGTGCAGGTTATTTACATATTAAACAAAATGTTAACGTGGGATTCAATCCCTGGTTCATGACTGTCGGGAATGGAGGGTGTTACCCACTTGTCCACCGACTCAAATAGAGATAGGCTACATATAGTTTATTTTTTAATGGGAATACTTTTTTGTATTTTATTCATCAAATAATTTTAGAAACCTTTTTACAGAAAATATAATAGCTATAATATATAGGAGTACCCCGAAGTGTTCAAAGAAGAGTAAAAACGTGAAAGAATTGTGTGTGTGTGTGTATTGATACGAAATTTATTTAAGAATAGAGACGTTTTATCAATGAAAAAATAGCAATGGTAGAAGTTTATTAATGATAGAAAACGGTGTTTATAAAATAATAAGGTTGATATTTCTAAGATAAAAAGTGGTGTTGAGAGCTAGGAAATAGATCCTGTCAACCAGGTCAACGAAGACATTTACATTTGAATGGTGTTTATTGATTTTTTTATTCATAGAGTATGGAAGGAACGCCGAAATTTGGATATATTATTGCTTCATTTTAAAGCATCTCATCTATATGTTAGTATAAACAACTAGCAGGGTGACCCGGGGTACGCCCGGGATTTACCCGAGTGCTTATCTGCCCTAGTGAATATATATTTGGTTAGATCATTCCTCGGGCATTGCTCATCGAGCGAGCGTCTATAAATATTTCAATTTAATTTTTCAAACGACCTTTTTGAAAAGGGTTTTTAACTAAATATATATTTGAAACATGGAAATTATAATACTTTAAATAAATAAAAATAGGGTGAACACAAATAAAACATACCAAATATTTCGAATTAGAGCAGTTATTTTAAACGGCGAATTAGATCAGTTATATCTAAAAATGAAAATATATAAATCTTCAAATCGAGCGAGCGTCTATAAATATTTAGATTTAGATCAAGTATTCTAAACGTATGTGTTAATAAGCGAACTATTATTAATAAAATATTGAGAAGATTTAGATTTTAAACGTATTTATAACCTTTTAGTACTTGATAGAGGGCGCTGTTCATGAGCTAAGTAGAATAATTTGAATATATAATTTTAATAATTGATTTATATATATATTTTAAAATAGCCTATCGTCATCCCCGTTATTTTTTACCTATGTATGGAAATTTAGGTTTGAATTAGTGAACTACTGCGAATTTGTATACCGGACATACAAACCAACAAACATACAAACATTCATTTTTATATATAGAGAATATGTCTCTAGAGAGCTTTATAGACTTTCTGTCGCTAAGCATAGAACGACGATATGTCAAATATGTAAACTTATTATATTTCCCTGTTTTTAAATCTATATTTGACAAAAGAAAAATTACACTTTGATCTTAGCCAAAAAGGCCGAGAAGCGAATATGATAATTGAACAGAAGAAATTATTTTCAATATGTTTCCTACATTCGTTTGTTGATTGTAGACATTTGTCTTATGCAAGTATTCGCTACAGTAAGGACCTGGCTCATCAACGGTGAACTCCCCCAGCAGTTTTGCCAGTTTTAACCTGCCAGACCGTTCTACTGTTATATTGAACTATATTCTGCTTCTATAGCCGAAAAATTAGGGGATGTGTTGGTGAAAATATTTTAGAAAATTTATATGGGAATATAAGCTTTTTTTTTGGATATGGTATAATAATATAGTATGCACACAACATACATAAATATAGCGGAATAACCTAATATAATTTTTGCATCATATATCAACATCATCATTATTTTATAGCTAATCATTTAATTTTTTACCTATCTGGTTTTAATCAATGTTCCAATATGGGAATTATACATCAACCAGATCTTACATCGTAACAGCCACCTCTCCCTTTAAAATACATCATAACAATCCATTTCCATGCGTAAAGCGAGCATAAACAGACTTTTCCACAAAACATCAACTTTAACCAATTTTAGAAAAGATTAACCATTATTATATTCGTATTTAAAGGGAAATATGTGTCCACTTTTGGTATATATAAAAATTATTTTACGTATGCAAATTTGAAAATATGCCATGCTAAATGTGTTATTTATTAGTAAATGAATACCAAACAAATTTTGCAAAAAGTACAATACATCATTAAAGCAAATTGCAACATTTCAATATATATATTCTCATTTTTTTAAAGTAATATTTAAAAGAAATATTCATTGAGAATAAATTTGTATAAATTGCTTATCATTGCTTCCCCCTTTGTTGTGTTTGCGTTTACCTTTATTTGTTAATAATTGAACGTAGTTAATTTGTGAAAATTTTCATGTTCGTAACATATACATGAGTAATTTGTAAGGGATATATATTTCTATTTATTTAGTTATATTATGATGCACTAGCGCGCCATCTGTTATCAAATTACGAAACTATTTTAAACGCGTAAGATTCTTTTTAAAATAAAACAATTTATACTGCCCTTACTGTAATGGAAAAATTAATGGGAGGGCCTGACTCATCAGTGGTGAACCCTCCCAGCGGTTTCGCCCGTTTAATCTACCATACCGCTGTAAATATCGAAAAATACAATATTACAGCGGTATGGTAGATTAAACTGGCTAAACCGCTGGGAGGGTTCATCACTGATGAGCCAGGCCCTCCCTTTAATTTTTCTATTGCAGTAAGGGCAGTATAAATTGTTTTATTTTAAAAAGAATCTTACGCGTCTAAAATAGTTTCGTAATTTATTTAGTTAGTTGATCCAGGTTCCTGTAGTGTAACGACGGACATTTGAACAAAAAAGAAATGGAAAAAATAGGCTGAGTAACAAAATATAAAGGTATAGAATCGGTGGATTAAAAAAACGAATATCCTGCTATGCTACATCAAAATTTAACCATCAGTTAAAAAATTAAATTTTCAAACAAGTATAAAATATTTTAAACACATTATAAATTTAAAATATATATTTGTCAGACTTTTATACTTTTTTATACTAAGTGTAAAATCTTTGTTTACGTTATATAATTAACAAACGTATTATAAGATGTTCGGGTATTAGATGATTTATTTATTTATAGGTTGTTGTTGTTAGTGATAGATAACGTAGGTTGTTTACATTCTATATACAGAACTGTGTTGCTGAGTTAAAATACAATATTAATTATATTACATGATGCTGTATACGCATATACGCTGATGATTTGGCAAAATACAAGATAATCAAACAAAAAATAAGAAAAGATCAAATATGTGAAATAAACTCTGAGAGAAAACTGACAAAAACTATAATAAGACTTAGAACAAAACACTATAAAAGAATGACAATACATCCAAATGGCACAAGAACCTATAGGACATGCAACAACTGTCCTGGTGTGGAACTAACACCTACCCACATATTCTCATGTCCAGCAATGGCCGAAGCCTTGCAGATAATTGACTTAGACTCAGAGCAGCAGCTTTACACACCCAAGATAGTGGATATTGCTGCTGCTGTGATAGAGATGTATGGAGACATCTGAGGCTCTTCTTTGGACACGACAACAACAGCTATATTACACTAAGTAACCCACTATGCATTAATATTTTCAAAATTTTGTTTTTAACACACAAAGAATGTAATATATTTTTCTCTCCCTTTTAATATCATAAATATTTAAAATATGGAAATAATAATTTGTATATAAAAATAGTATTTATCATTAAGTTGTTAACGTGATACTCCTGTTGAAGGACTGACAAGTCCGAAAGCTTGAAAATAAAAGTTGTACAAGAAACTTAACCCTGGAAGCTTTATTTAACACTGGTCTGTTAAAGTCGAGAATTGGTTCCCGAGGCATCGGACCACCCGTGGAAGCTTTATTTACTTTATAATGTTAAGTATAAAGTTAAGTAATGTATTTTATATAAATAGAAGTCTTTTTAAAAGTTATAAATATTTTTTTCACCAGATTATTGACTTCATACAGACAATATATAATTATGAAAAAAAGGCATCTCCTTATCGTGCAACTGAAAGTTGCTGATGGCGCAAGCCACCAGCAACTTTCAGTTGCACGATAAGGAGATGCCTTTTTTCATAATTATGCACCTTATCCCAGTACAATATCACATTTGTACTATTTTTTCAATATTTAATTTATTTAAAATATATATATACCGATTTAATGGCTTAAAAACATAATTCTGTATTAAATATATTTTTGGAAAATATATAAGTATCATTTAAAATGCTGAAACAAAATCCTAATAATTTTAAAGAATATTTGTACACATGGTTTATACTAAAATACGAAAGAGAGAAAAATACTCAGAAATTACATTAAAATACACAAATCAAATTATTAAAGGGCCATTAATAAAACACACACAGGGTAATAATTATATGTATTAATCAATTATATAATACATATTATAAATATATATAATAGAGCATAAGTACAAAAGTATCTTGAGAGAAAACTTACGTGTTTCAACTTATTTTGCTTGTTAGCAAACATTTAGAAATATTTTGTTTTGATAGTTTGCAAGTTTTAAAACTGTCTGGATAAAAACAGTGAAATAAATAATTAAAAATACAAATATATATTTAATATACTGTAGAGAGTGATAAAATTATCAAAAGCTTTTCTTAAAAAATCACTAGAGATAATGCCAAGAGTTTTAGCGTTAAGTAAAACAAACTTACTTCTTCTGCTTCTTTTAACGATCGACTAATCTCCCCCTAGCGGCCGGATGGAGAATAAGTAATTGAGTCAAAGGACATCTGTTGACCAAAATGAACGAGCAATTAAATAGAAAATTTAGGCATAGATTATTTAATTAATTAAGGTTATATAAAACGCTATCAATATAACAATAATGTTCTAAATCTTTTCTAATTGATTTTATAAAAAATATATATTATGGGGCATATTTTAAAAACTAAAATTCCATTTTTTATTTTCATACATTTGAATATATTTTATAAATTTGAATATGCTATTTATATTATGCATTATTCACCTATTTTTATAAAATATTAAATAAGTATTCATTTTATATGCCAATCTTTAAAATTTCATGTATTTGAATTTTTTAAACAAAATTTTATATTCATGATCATTGCGTCGGGGGTCTAAACAATAAAAAGGGGTAAAAGAAAAATACACTAATTTTTTAATTAGAATTAAAAGTTACAAAACAACTTTCGAGCAAGCCCTTCATTGTTTATCACACTATATATGTTGATTGTTTGTAAATTTTAATTATTTATAAGTGTTTTTTTTTTCTACACAATTTACATCAAGCTGATCAAAGGCTTGTCCGAAAGCTTCTGTAAATCCTTTTAATAGAAAAGCTGTGACGATACCTCTTATCCCTTTATCCTGAAGATAGAGGTTGCCTGGACGGCATTCATATTTCTATGAAAAATAGACATTTCGGCCAGTTAGAGTTTTTTTATTTTCTCAACGTTTCGACAAAAATCTTTTGTCTTCGTCAGGAGAAATAAATAAAATAAAGCATTTGGCAAGGCGTTAAAATAAAACAATTTTTAACGCCTTGCCAAATGCTTTATTTTATTTATTTCTCCTGACGAAGACAAAAGATTTTTGTCGAAAAGTTGAGAAAATAAAAAAAAACTCTAACTGGCCGTAGTGTCTATCTTATCCCTTTGTTAAAATTAAAAAATATATATATTTCCCCCAACTACTAGTATTTAAAATGATTTCAACTGTGATATTATAACGCTATGCGGCGCTGAGTTTGTGTATACAAAAATGTTATGCCTCGATAAAGGTTGGCGTTCAGCCAGCCGAAATATTGGTAAAATAAATATTTTATTAAATCCAATATATGCCTTTTATTATCTAATATATATATATCTATACTGTGTGAGATACAAAAAAATAATTAAGCTTTTGATTTTTTTAATTTTGGTTATCTGTGATTGAATAATTATAAATATATAGATAAATATATAATATGAATAAAATAATACTATATATATTTATTTATATACATCTTTTTAAAGCAATTAATAATTGCAAATTTATTATTTATTTATAAATTTATATATAAATGTATAATATGAATTTAAAAAATACTATATATATTTATATACATCATTTTTAAACAATTAGTAAACTAAATTTTCTAAATATTTAAAACACTGCATAAAGGCCTAGAGAGCAACATAGTCAAACTGCACTCACATTCTAATACGAATACCTAAACTTACAGATTACATTAGACCCAATATATCGAAATTTGAAATAGGATACAATAGATTAGATTTATCAAACAGAAAAGAGAAATTTGTTGTTAATTTTCGAATGAAGAGTTGGAGCATTTCGATATAAAATATATTTATTGGCTTATATAATGATTAAATGCAAAAGATTATATATCTATATACAAAAGGTTATTTAAAAATTAAAGATCATCCTTTGTTCTTCATGTCAAAACATTCTTCTTTGTTCTTCATGATTTTTATTGATGTTCCTTTTTTCACAGACATTATACCTTCAAAACTTATAACTATATGCCACAAAAGAAAACTACAGAATAACTATACGATATTTAAAAGTTCGTTGATCTAAAAATATGTTTTAATGTAAATTTACTATTATTTTTGGAAAATTAAAATGTTTTTTTTTTTAAATAGTCCTTAAATGAAATCCTAAAAATAAATAGCAATCGAAGATTGAAATCTTTACGATATTTCGAATCATTAAAGTGGTTGGCTAAGGTAATCTACTGCAAACATTTCCTCGATAAATTCGCATTTTACAACCTGCTACAAGGTGGTGTTTACAGAAGAACATTGCCTCTCTTGGTCAAATATTTATAAAATATTATTTCATAGAAAAAAGAGAGAAAAATTTTAGGTATTTCGATTCTTGGTATCTTCTTAGATATCTTCGATCCCTGATATTGCATATATCATAACTTTTATAATAATTTAAAGCTTTTATATTTCATTTTATATATAAATTTTAATTATATATAGAAAGAAAGGCAAATAAGTTAGCGTCATTTTATTTATGAAATCTATATTTATTTTATTTAGCTTTACCTTAAGCTGAAAAAGATAAAGTATAAATCATCGTACATGCGACGGAGCAATTCAAGAATAACTAACTTTAAAAATATTCGACACCCGTAATGAAATACAATTATTTTCACGCCACTAAAATTTCCCATTATAGGAATATAATATGTATACTGACAGCTTGTACTGTAAGTACACCACATGTCTATACATGTAGTACCAGGCCAAGGTGAGTAGAGGGTTGTACCAAGTCCTACACCTATCTACCCAATAAAACGCCTCCCATCAGGTTCCAACCCTAGGCTCAAGTCGCCACTATACCACCAGAGAGATAAAGAGATGACGTAGCATAGCTATCTTGACACGTCGAAAGGTCGTGGTACACTCACCTTCAGTACTATCCCACAATACTATCACAGGAGAGATAATCCACTTTCACCGCGTTGATCTCTAATTTTGGGTTCACGAGTACCTATCATCTCAGTTTAACTAGCACTTTTAGAACCCTTCACAATGTTGCGAGACATCGTTGAGCAGGGGCCATGTTAATATTCTATGTATCCTTCCTATTGTAGTAGTTGTACCGCCGAACTGGTATTACAGGGGCCATGCTAATCTTCTCTGTATCCTTCCTATTGTAGTAGTTGTACCGCCGAACTGGTATCACAGGGGCCATGTTAATCTTCTCTGTATCCTTCCTATTGTAGTAGTTGTACCGCCGAACTGGTATCACAGGGGCCATGTTAATCTTCTCTGTATCCTTCCTATTGTAGTAGTTGTACCGCCGAACTGGTATCACAGGGGACATGCTAATGTTCTCTGTATCCTTCCTATTGTAGTAGTTGTACCGCCGAACTGGTATCACAGGGGCCAAGCTAATCTTCTCTGTATCCTTCATAGCGTAGTAGTTTTACCGCCGAACTGGTATCACAGGGGCCAAGCTAATCTTCTCTGTATCCTTCATATTGTAGTAGTTTTACCGCCGAACTGGTATCACAGGGGCCATGCTAATATTCTCTGTATCCTTCCTATTGTAGTATAGTTGTACCGCCGAACTGGTATCACAGGGGCCATGCTAATCTTCTCTGTATCCTTCCTATTGTAGTATAGTTGTACCGCAGAACTGGTATCACAGGGGCCATGCTAATATTCTCTGTATCCTTCCTATTGTAGTATAGTTGTACCGCCGAACTGGTATCACAGGGGCCATGCTAATATTCTCTGTATCCTTCCTATTGTAGTATAGTTGTACCGCCGAACTGGTATCACAGGGGCCATGCTAATCTTCTCTGTATCCTTCCTATTGTAGTATAGTTGTACCGCAGAACTGTATGTGTTAAAAAAGGTACCCATTGCGGGAATCGATCTCTGATCGTTGCTGTAAGAATTCGACGGCTTATACAATTCGAATTACGACAGAATTCATTAGTACAGGGATACAAACTTATAATAATTAAAGAATGAATAGACATTCAGTGTAGCATATATAAACAGAATCGTTCAATATAATATTAGAGCTCTAAGAAAGTGGTCTGATAAAAAAAAATGGCGAAACCGCTAGGATGGTTCACTACTAATGAGTCAAGCCCTCCCAATATTTTATATGTAAAAGAAATATTCCTACGTGATATTTTTATTTCTTTTAAATAAACCAACATCCTTTTTATTCGAAAAAATATCTTTCTACCATACAATTTAGCTTACTACTTTACACAAAATGTGAACAGCTCTTTGTTGAATTATGAAGCATGATTTCTTGTGAATCATTGTAATGTTGAAGATATTTGGACTGAAGAGATAGAGAGAGATTGAGATTGAAACTGATTTATTACAATGTCCATATAAGATTATATAAGGTTAAATACTGAATAAATATGATTATATAATGATAAATATATGAATAAGTAGATATAAATAGATATAAAATAATTCAAAAATATACATATAAATATAAAATATATACAAGGTATTTATTGGTGGCGCCCACCGCGGGAAAGACTCCGCCACCGATGGACTGCGAGAGTTCTTTCCCACAGAGTGGGCATGTCGAGGTGATGGCTGGTGTTACCCACCTCAAGACCAAGATGGTACTTGTAGATGGTAGCCTTCGCCACACTGGTAGGCTTCATTGCCTCAGGATGGAGGCCGACGCCGAACAGCCGAACAGAGAGAGAGAGAGAGAGACGCAGAACTTCGGGCTTCAGATAGCCAAAACCAAATCTTTTAGATTGTTAAGGCTATCAATGGTCTTTGTCGGCGCACCGTTTTTTGTTTTTACTTTAATGGGAAATGTCTTTTAAAGTTACCTTCCTTTCTTGGAATATAAAAAACGTGGTTACTAAAAGAAAAACCCCCGGTCTTCATCTATGTAAAAATGACGTCATCACACCCACCGACCAATCAGAAGGTAGAGAGCATCCTTAATGGTCCGAAAAGGAACTTCAAAAGGCAGGAAATCCTTAATGAAGCTACTTCCCCTGTAACCATGGTAACTGGAGCTAGGTCAGGCAATCTCTTTAATCCTGGAGCGCTCAAGTAGACCCGCGGGAAAATCTGATTCTATCTGTGATCAACAGGTGGCTTCAGTCTGTTGCTAACTCCTCTGTGGATACATTCTATTTAAAAAATTAATTTTGTGTTGATTTTTTACTTTGCAAGATTTTAATTATTTTTTCTGTTTTTTAATTGTTTTTTATGTTGGAAAATGTAGATTAAATTGGTGTGATATATAATTCTCTTAGCTATATTCTTTGTTGTTTTTGTTGTTATAAAGACAAAATATTTTTTACTTTTCGAGATTTTAATTATTTTTTCTCTTTTTTAATACTGTGTTTTTTTTTATGTTGGAAAATGTAGATTAAATTGATGTGATATATAATTCTCTTAGCTATATTCTTTGTTGTTTTTGTTGTTTTAAAGACAAAATATTTTCATTGTTTGTGTAAAACTTTAATATACTGTTCCCCCATTATTGTGTACTTATATTGTGTGATTCCATCTTTAATATAAAGCCACAAAGCGCCATCATTATATTGTCACGGTAGTGATAACGAGTATTACAAAAGTTTAAGTAAAAATAATTTATTGATTAGAATGTAAACTATAAAACAAGTCGGTGGACGAGTAGGTAACACCCTCGATTCCTGACAGTCATGAACCGGGATTGAATCCCTCGTTAACATTTTGTTTAATATGTAAATAACCTTTACATATTATTCATTGTTTCAATTATCATAAACTAGGTTGCTCTTGTTGAGCGGTACCTAAATAAAGTGGTTTTGAACCTACTATTTCTAAATTTAATTTACAAGTAATAATATACAAGCATGGTAAGGGGTGATGACTATGCTAATATTTATGATGATATACAACAGAATATTAAAAATAATTATTCAGTGACAATATAACAAATGAAAACATTAAGATGCGAATGTTTCTTTTCACAAATCAAGCCTTTCTATTGTCCTTACTGCGATGAAAAAAATATTGGGAGAATTTGACTCATCATTGGTAAAACCTCCCAGCAGTTTCGACAATTTTTTTTTTTTTAATCTACCAGACCGCTTCTTTAAAGCTCTAATAAGCAGAATGATCCAATACAGTATTAGAGCTCTAAAGAAGCGGTCTGGTAGATTAAATTAGGGAAACCGCTGGAAGCCAAGCTCTCCCAATATTTTTTTTTCATCGCAGTAAGGACAGTAGTAAAGCTTGATGTATATGTGAAAAGAAACATTCGCGTCTTAATGTTTTCATTTGTAATTGCCTCTTTATTGCCTATAAATATACTCTCTTTCGGAAGGTCGAACTATGATTGATTGCCACTAACAAAGATATCAACTTGGAGAATTTATGAGTTTGTGACTGTTCATATTACCAGCCCATGATATTCATGGTTGATAGAGGTGTATGTGTGCCCTTTTACTATGAGTATATCATATGTATAAATAGGTGGTATCAAGCTATAAGGTTGTCCCAAAATATTGTAAAATATTATTTTTATAAAACAGCGAATATATATTAATTTATCAAGAAATTGGGTTGGCCAAATATCACGGAGCAAGCTAAATAAACGTTTAGTTTATTTTTGCTCCACTAGATGGCGCTCTGCCATCTAAAAAAGCACATGTGCTCGTGGTCAGGAGATGCCTTCTTTATTTTTAATATTATATATATATATATACAGTCGAACTAGGGAAATTCGAAGCCCAAGGGACCAAACAAAAAATCGAATTATCCAAAAATTCGAATTAAAAACGGAAATTCTAGGGACCAAGATAAATATTTGAAATAAAGACGTTTACGAATTATCCAATTTCTACTGTATAATAAATATCTAATTAATATATTTTACTATTGTGTCCTCCACATATTATGTAAATAAGTTAC
>CP092877.1:79052414-79067631 GCA_030710605.1 Cordylochernes scorpioides
TTATTTATTCATGAATACCTATTTTGTCCCCTCGGGTCGGTGACAAAACCACAACACCAGCTAGTTGCAGCGACGGTCAATAGATGGCGTCTGGTTTTTAGACGTCAATTTTGACGGGAGAGGTGACCCTTGTCTTTTTAGATCAATTTCCTCCTGGCAAAATTTCCATCTATATTTTACAACAACAACAACAAAAAGCCTTTATTCAGGGTCACTGACCCTATACAGGATTCACCAGAGGTATGCATAAGAACAAAGCAGTGAGACAGAGGAAATAACGATATATACAGAAGAAAAAGAAGAAAAAAAAAACAAGAAAGAGAAAGAGGGAAGCAAGAAAAACAACACAAAAAGAGTAGCAGTAAGAAAGTGAGGAGTGAGTGTCACTTGGCCTTCTTCTGAGATACGGACTTGTGGAAACCATAAAACGCCGTAGCAATATACTTATTCTGGGTCATATTGTCAATTATTGATGGAAGTGAAGCACAGAGTTGCCCAGTTTTGAGCATAAGGGCTCTTCTTTCTTCTTTCAGAGCATAGCAATCAAAAATATAGTGAGTGATTTCATTTTTTAGTTTTGAATTACAGAAGGTACAAATCGGGTCCTCACCGCAGAGCATCTTGGTGTGGTTTTCTCTAAAAAAACTTGAAAGTATTCTAACTTGTGCGAGTAGTCTTACAACCGGGAAAGGAAAATCCCCTAAAAGGTATCCCTCCGTCATGAAAGATATGTGAATGTCTTTGTAGTGAGAGTATAGCTTAGATTTATCCATTCTTGTAAGGTCGTTTTGTATAGATTGGTCTGCCGCTGTTTTTAAGAGCCCTGTAATCGCGCTCCTCAGCGTTTCAGGATCATCACAGGAAACAAGTGCAGGGGATCCATTATTGTTAAGCAGATTGGTGAGCTTTTTAATGAAACCGATGGGTGTGCCCGAAGCATTAGACAGTTCCCGTGTTCTATTAAAACATATACGCGGCAATCTGTCACTGCTCATATTCAACACCCGCAGCCAATACTTCAGGGTTAATTTTAAAGCTGTTACACTCAATGAGATACGACCGGTTTCTAATATGATTATGTAGCCTGGAGTGTATCTGGGCAGATTCAGGAACCTACGGATAAATATGTCTTGTATACTGTCCAGTAAGTCTTTATGCTCTGTTGCCCACAATGGAGCGGCATACATCAGGACAGCTCTCACTATTGTATCAAAGAGTTTGATTGATAAATTTATTGACTTTGCTTTTGATTTTATTAATATTGGGTGTGTGGCATTAATTGCTGTAAGTGTTTTTCCTTTAAAGTAATTTGCCGGGTGAGTAGTTGTTATTGTTGGTGTCAGAGGGAATCCCAAGTATGTATATCTTGAAGTTATTGTTATGGGTTTATCATTCCAGAACCATCTATTCTATATTTTAGTATATGTACAAGCGTGTACTTTCTTATATTTCTCTATATCTCAATACTACATTTCAGGTAGAGTTAGTTTAAGTAGATTTTAAACAAACACACATTTTTAAAAGTAACTTAATATGCATTTGTGGTTTCAGCCCGTGAAGAAGAAACCAGTCAAAAATGGCATTAAACTCGTAAGTGTGTGTAACTTTAAAACCAATCTATTTTAAATATAACACGTCATCTATACGTGATGAATAAAATAATTAATCACGATGTTTATTTTATATGAAAAACCAAAGTGATATTTATTGAAGATACATGAAATAATCAAGTGTGAACAAAATTCCCATCCCCCGGACACTTTATTTTTCCGTTTCTCATTACTCTTCATAATCCATCCTATCATACTTCATTCTTAAGGTTAGAAATAATCGTTATTTCTCCTTAAAATAAATTTCGATTTTTCGTTCAAAAAAAAAAACACATGCGGGATAATTTTTAAATGTCGTTCTAAAATTGCCTCTGTCTCCTTAAAAAAAAAAAATTGACGACCGGCAATATCAAAGACTTTCCACTTCTTTAAGTTTTGTCATTGAGTGGGTATATTTAAAAAGAAAAAGTAGCGTTAAAGTTATTTCCAAATTTCAGAGATAGATGGCGTTGGTTTTACTTATCACTTGTATTTAAGCTTAGTAATTAAAGAACTTTATAAATTATCTTTGATGGGTAGTTGGCGATCTATGAATACATTCCAGAAGCCTTGGGTTACCTCCATGTTGTTATCCTAGTTAAGGGCCCTATATCAACAAATTAAATGTACCAATATTTCACCCTACGTATTGCTTTAAAAAATATCAGCAAACAATTCTAAGGCAATAGCTTATTATATATTTTTTATATCATCATTATGTAAGGACCAGTAAACAATTAAATGACTTTGAGATGAAGAGTAAAGCCAGTTCAATTTCTATGTAAATAACACAAGATGATTATTAACTTACCCAATTGGGAGAATCTGTATGGGGCAAGTCCCTAATAAAGGCTTTTGTGTATGTTATCTTAGTTGAGACAATATCTACCTATATGCATTGACATATCATGCAGAAAAATATTAAAATGACTAATTACAATAGATATCAATATTAAAATACATCCAGCTTTCGACTGTCAACTCTTTCTCAGATCTGTAAGAAACAGTTAATACTCGAAAGCTTTCTGCCTTTTAAAAAAGAAACCTATTGCAATTGGTCTTTTTACTTTTATATAAGTACACTCATAGACAAAACTTAAGGAAGTAGAAAGTCTTTGATATCAGTGGTCGTCTTTTTTTTTTTTAAGTAAACAGAGACCATTTTTTCACACTTGGTTATCTCGTGTGTCTACAATAAAGGTCACTGTAATATCTTTCAGAGTTATTGTCTGAATCCCGAGACAATAACACTGAAAGATATTACAGTGACCATTATTGAAGACACCCGAAATACCCAAGTGTGAACAAAATTGTCTGTGTCTCCTTATATATATATTAAAAAAAAAAAAAAACAGACGAACGACTACAACGTTTTTATGTTGTAGATCAGCCAACATTATACTGATGAAATAATACGAAAAAGTACAATTTCATAATGTCGAATTTCAAATGTCGAACTGCTTTTCACATGTGTAGACATGTGGTGCGCTTACAGTAAAAAGCAGTCGCTAACTATACCCACCATGATTATCATGGACTGTACCACGTGTACTAGGGATAAGCAAAAAAAAAAAACAATTTCATAATGTATTATCAAAAGACTTTGAATAACTTATTGCAGCGACTTACAGCTTTAAAAAAGTCTAAATGCGTAGACATAAATAACTGGTAACCCCTATTTAATGTTTAAAGCTATATTTCATGTTTAAGAAATGCCACTATACTAGAGCTACGTAGTAAAAAATGTACTGTTCTGTAGTATGAAAGGATAATAATGGAAGTTGGTTTCAGAAACATTGCAACAGAGTGTTTAAAACAACGCCGCTATGGGAATGTTCACCTGAATACTGGTAAGTATGTATATATGTTAGATAAAGGGTTGATAAGACAAAGGATTATTTTCACAATATATAGAATTTATAAAGTTAATCCTATATTAGTGATTTAAAAAGATAGATATGTTAACTACGCATATTTATAACAAAACTGAAAGTGATTCTAAAAACGATGATAACAAAAGTATATTATCAATGAATAAAAATGAAATATATATATTTTTTAAATATGGAAATATTTGAGTTTTTAGATTATATAATATATATATATTATATATTCTAAAATGCAAATATTTTATTTTTTAAAAACATGTATTTTATTTTCATCATTAACTATTCTTTTATTTTTTACCATAGATTTAGAATACCTTTTGAAAATTGTTGTAAATATGTATAGTTAACCTACCTATTTTTTTTAAATTCACGAATATAGGATTCATTTTATAAATTCTATATTACTTTGAAAAATATTTATTGTGTGTAATTCTTTTCAAGTAATTGAAGATAAAAACTACTTGATAAGTAAATAACCATCTTTCTTTTTCACGACTGTACCTCAAATTCTGTATCATTCCAACATCAAAACATTATAATCATAACATATATATATATATGAAGTACTATATTTTTCTACAGTACCTTTATTATATCATTGCCAAAAATATTCACACTCATGGATAAAATATCGGGATATAGAGGCTGCCTGGCCGGCATTCATATTTCTTGAAAATAAAGATACTTCGGCCAGTAAATTTTTTTATTACCTCGACCTTTCGACAAAAATCTTCTGTCTTCGTCAGGAGCAAACAAAAATTAAACATTTAGCAAGGCGTTAAAAATGTTTCTGAGAAACAACGAGGACAAAAGATTTTTGTCGAAACGTCGAAGTAATAAAAAGGTAATAAAGATTTACTGGCCGAAGTATCTTTATTTTCAAGAAATATGTATATTGGGATTCAGACAATAACTTTGAAAGGAATTACAGTGACCTTTATTGAAGACATACGAGATAACCAAGTATAAACAAAATTACCCATGTTTCCCTAAAAAAAACACAGACGACCGGCGAAATCAAAGACTTTCCACTTCCTTAAGTTATGTTGTCCATGAGTATACTTCTCATAAAACTGTTAATGATATTAGTGTGACTGGCGAAACCGCTGGGAGGGTTCACCACTGATGAGCCAGGCCCTCCCATTAAATTTTTCCATTGCAGTAAGGGCAGTAGAAATTGTTTATTTTCAAAAAGAATCATACGCTTTTAAAATAATTTCGAATTTTGATAACAGATGGCGCTAGGGCATCATATTAGTATGTAAATATGATACAAAAGGTCAAAAAAAAGATCAATTTGTTAACATTTACAAGGTTATCAAATAATTATCAATATTAATATGATGTAGTAGAGCGCCATCTGTTATGAAAAATTGAAACTATTATTGAAACTTGAGGCAAAAGGCGATCCATTAAATAAGTTTATATGAAAAAGTATTCGAAATATTTTGATAAAAATAAAATATTGTATATTTCTTATGTATAATTAAAGAGATGGATGCCTCTTTAGGTATAGGAATATCATCCTCGCGCAACTTTATGTTGTACTTTCAATTATATATTTATCTGACCTTAATTTTTATGACTAAATTATAGATACAATTATTTTACATGTATTTCATTAGTAAATTAAATTTAATTTCCATCTATCGTTAAAATTTTACACAAATAAATTTACTGCCAATGTGTTTCTTTTAAATATCATCAAATATTATCTCTACAGATCTTACTGCAATGATATGAGTTATTGAAAGAGAGGGCTTGGCTCATCAGTAGTGAACCCTCTCAGAGGTTTCGCCAAATTAATCTCTAGACCGCTCTACTATTGTATTGGATTAGTTTGGAATATACCCTGTATTTTCTATGGTATTTATAAGCTGCCTTCCATAGAAAATACAGGGTATATTCCAAACCAATCCAATACAATAGTAGAGCTGTCTAGAGATTAATTTGGCGAAACCGCTGAGAGGGTTCACTACTGATGAGCCAAGCCCTCTCATTCAATAACTCATATCATTGCAGTAAGGTCTGTAGAGATAATATTTGATGATATTTAAAAGAAACGCATTGCCAGTAAATTTATTTGTGTAAAATGTTTTTCATTACTACACCACTATTTAAAAAGATAATGTATATTATTTCGATTCAATATTAGGTATAATTACGTTTGGAGCGTACAAAAGACGAAATATTAAAAAAATAATAATAAGGATTACAGTGTAATAAATAAATATAAGGATGATATATATATTTTTAAAAATTAGCTATATATTTTTATTTAAAAATTCAATAAATAATATTTACCTTTTATGGTATCTTCTGTTAAAATATAATAAGCAGAGGTTTTTGTCCAGGTTTTGTCAAACAGGTGAAGTAACCACGTTACCAGGTGCCTTAATAAAACTACGTGAAGTGTTTATCCCTCTCGCCCCTAAGATTGCCATGGTAACCGACTTGGGACTTCGGCTGCAAATAAATTCCGTTAGAGGGGAAATTCTGTTCCTTGGACGACGTGCAGTGAGGAATGTGAAACTTCTGGGAACGGAATATTTTCTCCATTTCAGCAAACTTCTACGGCTTCTTACAGAAGGCTTAAAAGATTACCCTAAACTTGCTTATACTCTTTACACTGCTGCCGATCTTTTAGCTACCTTTGCTTAGAATTTATTATTCTGTGATTTGTTGTTATCGTTTGATATTTTTTTAAAAATAGATTTATACGAGTTTTTTTTTTTTTTTTTTACTATAGCAGTTTTATTTACTTTAAAAGTATATTTACAGATTTGTAAAATTTTATTTAGATATATTTTAGTTTTATTTAAAAAAAAGATTAATTTGCTAACTTCCTAGTGCATTTTGTTGTTTTTAAAATATTTTTAAATTGATATTACAAAATTTTTCTTGACTCTCTTCTTTCTCTCAATTTATTTTTATTTGTGTTTTTATTATGTTAATTATTATTTTTGTGATATTATTTGATTTTTTTCTCTTAATAACACACACAAAAACACAAATTGCATAAATGTTTTCAATTTCCATGGTTGTTTTGCTTCTTTTAAAAAGAAATAATATGTTTTAAGTAATGATGTTTTATTGCTCCCCCTCCTTTTCATATTTTTGCTAATTGAGAGTGTTCTAAAAAAAACTCTTTTCAGAACAAGATTAATAATGATAAAAATAAAATGTTTTGAGAAGGGAGTTATTTTTAAGACCGCAATTTTTAGACTTTAATATATTTTCATATTCCTTTTTCATTATATATACATTCTATAATATTTTACATATTTTGTTTTATAATTATTTACTCTAATAATTTATTTAGTAAGAAATATATATATTTAAAATACGTTTATATTATATTGTGATATATCTTCTAAATTTTTCAAGAATATATATATGCAGGCATATATTATATCATCTTTCGAATTTATCTCTCCTTCGATATATTATTAAAAAATATGGATTATATATTATTCGCGTGATAAAAACAAAAGGAGAAATAGTTATTATGCGTATTTAACTTGTACAAACTTTTTTTTTTCTTTTTTCCACCTCTCATGTTCCTTTGTCTTTAGAAGATTCTGACCTATGACCTAAGAATATATCATAATTACACCAGTTGATTTGGTGTCGACCTGTATTATAGTCATCCTGTTGAATCCTCTTCATTGGAAAATGGGTGCCATTGCTACGTTAGTCAACTTGGAAATGAACCAGAATTTGGCCCTATATTCCAAAGGTTCAGAAGGGACCTCAGGGAGGTGGGGTCAGACTTCTACCCCCCATAGAGTCATCCTATCTACAGCACGTTTGGCATGCTATGGCCAAAAATGATCTGAAGATCCCATATAGCAATGGTCATGGTCACTGTAAAAAAAATGATTTTCTTATTTACATATCTACGACGCTTTAAAACAATACTTTATTTACTTTTTTCTTTAGCAACTGAATAACAACGAAAACTATGTGGTAGTATTTCATAAAATGTATAAAATCAAGAAAAAATATATATATTTCTAAACCCTGTAAATATTTGGGATATTTTTTACATTTTATATGAAATAAAAACATTTTAAAATAAATAATATCTAGTGGCATTCATTTATTTACATTCTAAATTCTATTAAGTATCATTTTATCTTTTCTCTATCTTCTTAATGATGCTCATAAAAAAATGTTGTGTTCGGGGTCATTGTGGAGTTGCAGGCAATAAACTGGCGGACCAGGCTGTAAAAACCGCTATAGATTCTTACTTAGCTACTTCTCCTCTTCCATCCTATCTAGAAGTTTGGTTTGTAGATGTTCTTGGGCATGCCCAAGATTACTCACACAGATCCTTCATTATAATTTCTTCCATTCCAAATGCCTTTTTCAGGACCTTACTAAGATCCTTTTCGGAAAGATCATCATCTTTACTGAGTACTGGTTCAAAATCACATTAATAGGTACCGGTCAGCAAGAGCAACCTAATTCATGGTAATTGAAACAGTGAATAATATGTGATGGTTAGTTACCCTCTCATCCACCGACTATTTTACTGAGTACAGATTACGTCTAGAACAGGGGTCGGGGCAACTTTTTGAGTCAGAAGAGTCGAAATTTATAATTTATAAAATTTCAAAGTTTTTAAAGATCTACAATTTTTTTATTGTCAACAATAAATAGTACTCGTATAAATAAGGTTTTTAACTTATTCGAGTACTACACGTAGCTTCATATCCAAAGAGCCGAATATGGTTCGCAGGTTACTGACCCCTGGTCTAGACAGATCTAACAGACCTTGATCCAACCTATCCTCACTGCCTGATACCTGGAAGAACTACAAATGTTTGATCCCCTTTTACATATCTAGCTTTACTGTTCCATAGTTTAGATATGCGAGTGATAATTAGCCAGAAAGATTCGAATATGGAAAACTAGCTTTTTTTGGCACAAAAAGAAATAGTTTATTTATTTATTCTTTATTCGGATAGTTTATATATGGCTCTGCTTCTTGGAGTACAAGAATTTATCCTTAGAAACTTTGACTCTTCTTTCAAACTTGATACCAGCTTGGAATTACCTTGTCGAATTGTTTACCGCAGAAAACTGAATTCTTCCCCCATGACTAGAACAAACTTCTAGACTGCAGTTTATCCCGACAAGTTAGTGATATGCACTTTTTAGGAATTAGAGTTAATTATATTTCGTTTTAAAATGGAATCACCTCATGCATTCATTAATTAATCAAAGTTTGCAATGTTTTGTGTGTGTAAACTACTAATAACTAGAGCTCCTGGAGCCACATACAGAAGTCACTAACTATCCGGGCAAAATATATTTTGTGGTATCTAACACATTTCATTAAATATTTAATATCTAAATTTTTATCTTTTTTAAAAATATATTTTGAAAATAATACACTCATGAACAAAACTTAAGGAAGTTTTACCTTTTAGTATATATATATTATTATTATTATATTTTATTTTTTGTTTATTTTTTACGGAGAACGTTCGATTTTTTTATACATGGAGATCCACGGTTATATAAGCAAATAAGGATTGAGTGGTTTATGCTTAAAATATGAAACTTCCATAAGAGTTTTGTCCATGAAAGAAAGTGAATATTAAAAAATATTTTTTATAGATTTCTCTTTAATATAGGCATTATAAATATATTTAGATATGAATACATTTTATCCATATTATTATTCTGCTATCACCAAACGATAATATTGAATTAATAAAAAATTGAGTCATAGTTTTTCTTCAATATGATTTTTCTTTTTTTCGCAAATGGTAGACACATTTTTTAGATCATTACTTTTCATCAATCAAAGAAATTTTATGTACCAATATTTCACCCTCATAATTCATTTTCTTCATGTTTATCATTTTACATCGATGTGTTGTGAATAGAAAACATATATCTTGATTCATTTTTAATTTACATTTATGTTTTAAACGCGTTTCTTCAGATGAACAATATCGATTTAAAATATTCAAATAAAAATTTTCTAAAATTCTTCAGCTAATAGCGATAATAAAAGGAAACGGGGGTAATATAGATAATAGATAATATTTTATTCGTATTTAATAACCCAATTAAAGAATATTTTGGAGATATGAAAGGAAGAAGATCAGGAATATTTTGATAATCAAATGGCTTCTAGAAGCGGATAAAGAAAGAGATGAGATGAAGAATTCAAAGAAGAACGATTGAATTTGTAAAAGTCATAATTCGAATTTCAAACGTCATCTATCGATAAAAATGTATAACTATTCTTTTTTGCAATATTTTTAATATCACATTTATTATCAAATATTAATAAAGGATTAAATAAATACTTTGAATACATATTTATATTCACAAATTTTTAAGAACTTTTAAAACATCTCCACACTCAGAAAAAAAGCGTTCACACAGTTGCCAAGAATTATCAACAATGGTAGCTACATCTTCCTATTTCACTGGAGCTAGGCGATCTGCTTCTCCAGGCAAGATGATAACCATGGTCCTTATCATCATCATCTTGTTGGCAATCCACCCAACGAAGCCACAGTTCCTTAGCCAGCAGTTGATTGGGAAGGCATTAGAAAACGATCGATGCAGTGGACAACCACAGACTCCCACTTTTCCTAGCTCAAAAATGAAGACCACTTTATATCCTCAAATAACAGGTCCTTTAAAAAAGGTAATGGATGCCGTAGATTCTCTTTTACATAAACAAGAAGGTTATATGGAATCTAAAATCCTATCGAAAACTATTTTGACTACAACGAGTAAGAATGTTCGAGAAAGACCTATTGATGATACAACAGAAGTAAATGAATTTAACAAAAGTCTTTTAACACCATCTTTTTTAAAGAATAGACAAACTAATTCTGTTTTTTCTAATCTCATTCAATTTGAAATTCAAGATGCAAAGCGTTCGGATGATGAAAACGATATTAAACCTGATAATGAAAATACACCCGTTTCCCTACAAACTTTAGCAAACGTTAAAGCATACAAAAAGATTGTTAGTACTTTCTTTTTAATGTTAAATGTTCTTATTTCAATACTAATCGTACTATTTATGGGTTTATTCTTGTATAACCGTCTTAATACACGAAGAACATTTAAAAAAGACTCGTTACTCTCAACTTATACATTAGTATCAAAAAGCTCAGAGATTCATTTAGAATGTCCCATGATACCAGGCCAAGGAAAATCTAATCAAAGTCCGCCAACTCCAGAAAGAACATTTAGCGATACCCATGCCGTTAGAGAAGAACAACTGAAAGAGGTAACCAGAATTGTGTCGTCCCCAGTAATACAAGGCATAGTAAAAACATCAGTCGAAGACAAACCTCTCAATACAAGTCCAATACAAAGTCCAATTCCCTATATAGAACCTCCACCACCACCTAAAGTTAATCCATCAATCCAAATAACCGAAAAACAAGTTTGGAATCCAATTGATTTGATTGATACATTAAGACAAACACCTCAAAATGTAATGGCTTTTCCAGAACCAGTAGAAGATGAGATAAAAGAAACTCAAGATTTTGATGATAATAACGATGTAGCCTTCCTCAAGAATTTTCTTGAAACTGCTAATTTTAATTCTCTCAATGATAACCCGTTCTATCCTGCCAGAACTTACAGTGTACCATTGGATAATTGTTTTCCTAAAGTCATGTATAACAAACATATCACCTATCTTGGCAATTACAGCCGACAAGAAGAGTCTATATCATCCAATGTACCACCAAAACCACCACCCCCACCACCATTTGAAAACGAACAGATTCTTTCAAATGAGAATAAGACTGAATCATCAATAGAATCCTCATTAAGTATTGATGAAAACACATTATCAAGACCCCATTATGTAGTACGGAAAAGAACTGAAACACTTGATTCTAAAGATACTTCTTCCTCTAAAATGGTTAAAACACAAAGCGTTCAAGTAAGCAATTCAATTCTAACGAATGTAACAGATTCCCCTCCAAGAACAGATAGTCATCTATCAAAAGAAGAAAGTATTTTATCAGATCCATATAGTAAATTCCCATCATTAGAAGAAAGCAAACGATTTTTTAATCGTTGTAGACAATTAAATGAGAATACAAAAGAATGCCAAACATCATTTTCATCTATAGGTAATCTAAGTGAAGATAACGATCTAATAATAGATAGCCATTTGAATCAATTAAAAGATGAATGTTTATCACATGAATCAATAGCATCAAACATTAATATCAATAATGTTATTTTGGCAAAAAAAGAACTTCCAGCTGTACCAAGCACAGAATCAAATGAATTAGATCGACCATACTTTCTCGAAAGAGATGTATTTACTAAAACAGAAAACGAAATCGATTTTTTAGATAATAATCAATTTTCGTATTATTCTATCGACAAACAAGTAGTATCTAATGATTCTAAACAAGGAATTCTAAAGAATACATGCACCAAAAGTTTATGGACAATTAAGAAATATGTCGAATTTAAGAAATCATCTGAATCTCAAGTGCTACAACATATGGGAGATGAAAACACCTATTCGGATGAAAGAATGGATGATAATTTAAAGAAAAATGATGATAACGAATTAACAGAAGAAAATAATCTGATCCTTGATGAGTTAGAAAGTTATTTCATGGGACAGAATGAAGAGATCTTTGATGACCAAGTACAAAAAGAAGAAAGTTCGGAAGATCTTATCGAAGAAATCAGCAGGGAACTGAACAAACTTCCTAACAATGGGGGACTTGGGGAGGGCCTAGAGTACAAGGACATAGCGCCGAAGGAAGAAAATATTCTGCAATGATAATCTGTTAGATTCTGAGGCATTTGTAAACATCGTGGATGTCTCGAATTTCCTGAGTGAATAACATAAAATAGGAATTTGAATTTTTTTATCGTCTTTTTTAAATATATATATGTAGTATAAAAGGTGGGGAAAGAAACACACTACAATTTGGGAGAAGAACCCAGGCAACCAGAGAGAGAGAGAGAGAGAGACGGGCCCCGCACAGCCGGGCGGCCGTTCGTGTCGCACACAATCCCCAACTGTCTTAAAAGTCCCAAGGTGTTAACTGACGGACCCCAGTAGTCGCCCCTTAGAATGTCGCTGGTGTCTCAAGTGACCGGACCGTCTCTCTCTGGGTTTTCTGTAGGTTGGCTTTATTATCCTGGAAGAGTATATATTATGACATATATATATATATACAACAGCAAAAAGCTTTATAAGACTAAAAGGTCTTAAGATTCTCCGAGCAGAAATGTAGGGTACATGCAGGAAAAACAGTAATAATACTAGTAATTAAAAAAAAAGAGCATTGTTATTATTATAATTTTTAAAGATATTCACATTTAATGGTAATATGAAACTTATATACAGGAAAACTTGGTTGTGTGGTGATTTGTGAAACAATCATGGTAGTTGTGTGGAAAGTAGTAAAGACACACACAAGAGACAGGATCCAGAGGCAAAAACCTGTGAGAAGTAGATCGGAAGGAAAGATAGAAAGATACTAGGACCACCCTGGGAACAACTGGCGTTGAGACCACCTCTGTACGAACTGTCCCCTGATCATCACATCCAGGCCCTTTTAAACTGTTGTTGTTGCTTCTTATCCCCTTGTGTAAAGATTACATGAATTCCACGAGTCTATGCTCCTCAAGCAATTCATGGAATGGGGTGTAGGGGTGCAGTATTCGTTGATCATGGCACCATGATACAGGCACACTTTGGTGAAAGTCTAACTTTGCCTGTATTTTGAGGCTGTTCCTAACATGGAAGCAGATGCCTTTGCTTCCAACTCAAACATAAGTACAGATGCAGCTGCTCCGTATCCCTGGAGTGGGACCCTTACTGAGGTCTATCAACCGGGTCAGTTGAACTCAAGATTTTTAAAGAGGTCATTCTCCTCTTCTAACAATGCTGCTGTTGGTCCGTGACTGCTTATTTGTCAGAGTTATTCTTCTTGTTTCGCAGCTGGCCTTCATATATGAAGGTCGTTCCCCTATCTGCCACCTGGGGATGTGCCCTGTAGCAGTCAGCTCTGCTGAAGCGTTTTAAACTGCTTTGAATAGGATAAATTATCCCCCAGGGGTAAAGGGGAGTGAAGACTGGACATCTGGTGACCAAATGGGGTTGTTTTGACCTGGCTATTTTTATTTTCCCTTTCATCATACTCCCACATAGGTCATTTTAGTTATACAGTTAAACCTATCTATAGAGCCCTATTTTGGTGAGTCCCAAGAGGGGGCGCTATAGACAGGTTTAACTGCATATTTCCAAATACTATGACATATATATATTGTAACATAGAAAATTCAGAAAGAGACAAACTTCATAATGACACAGAAATTTATTTAAGGCAAAATCAATATTTATAAGATACCAGAGAAGCAATGAGGGAAGTTTACAGGATAGAAAAATATCAAAATTAATAATCTGTTTATAAAATAATAAACGATTTTCTACAATACACAGTAGAACTACCTCTTTGACAACACCTAATTGCAAAGCCAAAGTGTCCTTTAGGGATAGGTGTCCTCTTACCAGAGAGTTACTAAATAGTAAAAATGGTAATTTTGAAAATGAAAACTGTCCTTTGTAGAGAGGTTTCCTCGCTAAAGGGAGGTTCTACAATATATATACAAATAGAAATTTTTTTCTGGGAGAATAATGATCTATAAAAATAAGGTTGCCTCTCCTGTCAAAATAGATACCAAAAACTAGACGCCATCTATTGACCATCGCCGCAAACAAGCGGACTCAGGTCGGTGACAAAGCCACAACACCAGCTTTGGGAAACTGAGAAGCACCACCTTGAGACCATGGTTTCGGGCTATGGATCTCATTAGTTCATGGCAAACTTCATTTCATGAGATCCACAAGTCTTCTCTTCTTTTTATTTCTTATCTCCACTCAATCATATTACGGTATCAAGTTGTAGAGCTTGTGATGGTGTCTGCTGGGAATAAGTAGAGCTCATCAATGGATAAGCCAATCCAGTCAAAATGATAACTATCATGATTGGGTGAAGTAGAATGCGTCTGCCTTTGTCATTAAGACTGGGAGCACTACTCAGTAGCAGGCTGACTTAGCTCTAAAATAAATGGCCGCCTCTGACATGAGGAACAGACACCATGTGCAGTCGCTCCTAATATGAAGTACAAACCCTGCTCATCCTGTATCCCTTACAGGGTACTTACTATCAGCCGGGCCAGCTGAGCCCAGGTTATTTAGCGAGCTTGTTACTGCTCCCCCTTTCCTTTTTTATCCAGGGCTTGGGACCAGCAAGATCTACAAGGGATCAAATGAAATCTCCACAATCAGTCAAAGAGGTGCTTCCATCTATATTTGGCCTAGCCACTTTGCCAGATAAACATCTCTTTTGAAATCTATGTTGATGATGGGAGAGGTAACTTGTACATCTATGTTGATGATGGGAGAGGTAACTTGTACATCTATATTGATAATGGGAGAGGTAACTTGTACATCTATGTTGATGATGGGAGAGGTAACTTGTACATCTATGTTGATGATGGGAGAGGTAACTTGTACATCTATGTTGATGATGGGAGAGGTAACTTGTACATCTATGTTGATAATGGGAGAGGTAACTTGTACATCTATGTTGATAATGGGAGAGGTAACTTGTACATCTATGTTGATGATGGGAGAGGTAACTTGTACATCATGTTGATAATGGGAGAGGTAACTTTTACATCTATGTTGATAATGGATGTTGATGA